>CM047430.1:864058-985227 GCA_026168455.1 Theocolax elegans | reverse complement strand
CCGCAACACGGGAAGAATACGTTTATTTGTACCGCTGAGCAGCCGCGATATTAAAATAAACATCCGTGCGGCAACCAATCTCTTACATAGTGCCCAACGTAAATTCATAGATTGGGTTTTATGACGCCCAACGTTAATTTCCAAATTGCGCCTACGAGGCGCACAACGTAAATTTTTAGATTGCGTTTCTTTTTGTGATACTAGCTGCGCTTACATAGGTAGTGAATCTAATTTAATTTAATTGATTTTCTTGTGATCAATTTATTTTAAATTTAATGTTTTTTAAGTACGTGTGGATATTACGTGTAATTTTTTATTATATATTAGTTACGTTAATTAGTATATTTGTTATTACCGGCCAATAGATTAATCGGGTTGCGATTAATTCTGACCTTTACATTATTGTATTTAGACAATAATTTATAAGTTTGAACCGGATTTTCTTTTATTGTTGTTTAGTATGGTTAAAAGAAATTCGAGGTCGGTAATAATAATTTTTTTAATTAATTACACGTAAATAATAGTAAATTTGAATTTTAAAATTTACATACCGAGTCCATAATTTCGAGTAGGTTAGTCGGAAAATCGGGATTATTTAATTTTCTAACTTAATAAAAATTGTAACATCTGTGCAAGGGTAAAAATTTTTTGTTTTTGAAGTTTGCTTGTTAAACGTATATTTTTGACAACGCGGACCGGCTCTCGCGTTACAATAAAAATTGTATTATTATTTTTTTTGTAACATTGCGATTGTAAGAGGTCACAGCGGCGTACACATTTAGTTGTTTAGGAATATATTTATATTTATTTATGTATTTATTCAATTATTTATTTATTTTATTTTATAATATATTCAGCGTGCGTTGGTTACCGAGAGCCGGAGTAAATTCGATTTTTTCGTATTTAATCAGATTTAAATAAATTTTTTCTTATTTTAATTTAATTTATTAACAATTCGTAAAATTTCTTTTTACGTTTAATGTTGTATATTTAACTATTTTTTAATAAATTAAGTTAATCCCGCGTTTAACATAGTTAATTTTTTTTTCTCTCGATTTGTTTGTAAAATTTATAGTCGAAAATATAATTCTTTAACGTAGTTTCTTATATTAGGCAGAAAAGCACATTTCAAATAGGTGTGCTTAATTTTTTTTCTTGTAATTATAAACGGAAAATAATTAATTCTTCAATTTAGTAGCCCAATAATTTTATTATGTAAAACCACCTAATAATTTGAAGAAAAGCATACCTTGCACAGTAAAGCGAAAAGCGACTCAGATATTATTTGTGTAAATAAGCGTAGCGTAATTTGTTAAGATTAAAATGGCGGAATCGATGACCACGCAAGTCGATCAGTGGATTGGTACACAATCCAGCAAACAGATCCAGGCATACTTGGAGTCGTGAGAGATGCGCACAGACGGCTATGTATATAGAAAAGCCGAACGACTCCAACAGTGGCTGTTGGGCAATTATACGGCTCAAGAATTCGCAGCCGAGACAGACTCGAATGAGGATCGTGTCAGGCGGAACAGGCGGAGGACAGGTTGGTTTAAGTCCATGGCTGCCCAAAATCCGGAGATTCCGGACCCCGATTCTGAACCAGATGTAGTAGAGGTGCTACAGAGAAGTCTCGCTCTAGAAGTAGAAGATACGGACGAGCGAGAGGAAGGTGAGCAGTCCGACACCTCCGGCCAAGAAACCGACAAGGAGGAATGGATAACTTTGGTATCCGATACTGGCGCTCAGTTCGGGATACCAAAGAATTTTGCTTCGATGTCAGCGGAGCAAATAAGCAAATTATCCACCTTGATGGAACGGGTTAAGGAGCTGGAAGCATAGATACACACCGTCAACGGCAAGTTGGACTTGCCAAGCGGTGCACAAGCTTCCAGCACAAACAAAACCCGGGAGCCAACCCAATATGTCCAGTTCCAGCACACCTATACGTGCTACACCCTGGACAAGACGGACATTAGACCAGAACTCGTGCAGGTAGAGACTGAGGGGTCTCAAGCACCTCATGCAGATGCTGGAAGAGGTTGGGAGAGGGGTGACACACGCAGTCCGAGACAGCCTCCATGTTCAAGCTATCCCTACCCTAATCTGAAGGACTTTTACGAGTCCGGCCAATCAGCGTCGAGATCGGCCAGGTGACCTAGCAATGTTGGTGCGGTAGCTCGTGAGTGGGGAATCCGATTCTCTGGCGACACAAGTCAGAGTATCGATGTCTTTCTTGCGAGAGTCGAAGATTGTAGGATTCTCGCCAACCTCAGCGAGGACGAGGTGTTGCCGTCCTTGTCCGAACTTCTCACTGGAACCGCAGCTACGTGGTATCGGAATTAGAAGGACAAAAGGCACTTATGGCAAGATTTGGTGAAATCTGACAAGATATGGTACGGTATGAGCCAAAGCTTCCAGAAAAGTCTCATCAAGGAGTCCAACGCTCGGACACAGGATGAGGATGAGCCCGTGAGGGATTGCATCACCTGCTCAATCGCAATCATGCGAAAACTCAACCGGATCCCGAGCGAGCGTATGCAATTGGATCATCACTACCGTAACATGCTACCTGAGCTTCAGCGGTTGTTTTAGAGAGCTGAAGCCAAATCGGTTGAAGATTTATTGGAGCTGGCAATGGACACCGAGCAAACGCTCGAGCGGGAAAAGTTATATCGATCGCCTCCGGCAGAGGAAGATTTGATCCTGCCGGAACTTGCTTACAAGGCAAAGTCCAAGAAGCGGCCGACTGCCAAGCCCAAGGTAGCAAGCATGGCTAAGGAGGTAAGTGAGTCGAGTCGGGAAGATCCGATTGAACGGCTAACAAAAGTCCTGGAAGAAACCCTTAGGACCATGCGAACGAGTAGCCAGACAGCTGGGGTTAAGGTGGATATATATACGCCACCTAGGAAGAAAACCCACAAGTCTCCTCCTCGGTTTAGAAGAAGAGGAAGGAGATACGTAAAAGTCCCGATCGACGGTCTTCGAGTGTTTCATCCTCGAAGCATTGGGGAATCGTCGGATTCAAGAAAGAAGATCGAGAGAAAAGAAGATTTCCCCCACGAAGCGGTTATAGGGGTTAATCGCATACCCCGAAATACAGGGAGTCCCCAAGGAGTATAAATGTCTGACTCCCGATTACCGAGATAGTCCAGCTGCAGTTAAGCAGAAAAGGAAAGGACTGATTGCAGACAGATCCCAGTAAGGTTATGTAATATATGCAATCCAACGAGCCGGCTCGCCAGATGGGCGTTAGAACTCCAGTCTCATCACTTTACTATTGAGCACAGGAAAGGAGCTCTAAACTACGTTCCTGATGCACTTTCTCCTATATATGAGGAAGACGAGCCGGCCTTATCCACCGTCTCTTGTAGCCAGACTACTAAGGACACTTGGTATCTTTCGTGGTCCAAAGACGTAAGTGAGCGGCCGAGAGAATTTACTGATTGGAAGGTCCAAGGTGGAAACCTGTATTCGTATCGGGTGGATACCGAATTAGATGACGTTATGGAAGATCAAGACGCTTGGAATTTGGTCGTACCCGAGGAGCACAGGTAGGTCATCCTCCGAGAATGTCATGATGATCCGGCAGCTGGCCACTTAGGAAGAGAAAATACATTTGCTCGCGTGGCAAAGTTAGATTATTGGCCACGTTACTATGCCAAAGTTGGCGAGTATGTACGCAAATATCAGTTGTGCCAGCAATGGAAGGTGGAGCAACGCCCTCCCATGGGTTTGATAAGTAGGCGAGTGGTTGAAAAGCCATGGCAAGTGGTAACAGGAGATTTTACTGGACCAGTTCCCCGCTTCACACACGGATTTGAATACATTTTGGTCTTCCAAGACTTGTTCACGCGCTGGATTGAAGCAGTCCCGATCCGGAAAGCTAACGCTAAGACGATCGTGAAGGAATTACACGAACGAGTCGTCATGCATTTTGGCACACCGGAAATATTTTTATCTGACAACGGCATTGAGTTCAAAAACAAGCTCGTAGACGATTATCTCGTGGAACGAGGAATATTTCATACAACTATTCCTCCGTACCACGCTCAGGCCAATCCCGTCGAACGTGCTAATTCGACGCTGAAAACAATGGTAGCGTCTTATATTACCGAGAAGCACAACACTTGGGACGAGAATTTACCAGACCTTGTATTTGCTTTCAATACGGCGGTACAGAGTTCGACAGGATGGAGCCCGGCCATGTTAAATTACGGCCGGGAATCTGAGCTTCCCGGCACTGCTCGTCGTGTTTAAGTCGAGCTGACTCAGCAACGTTTGGAATACCAGCGTTTGCTTGAGTGGAGTGATCGGCTATCACGACTACCTGAGCTTCACAAGAAAGCTTCAGCTAGAGCTAATAAAGCTCAGGATAGGTAAGCCGGTTTCTATAATGTCAGAAGACGAGCTGCTTCTTATGAAGTCGGGGACTTCGTATGGAAGAAGAACCGAGTCCTCTCATCCAGCGCACAAGGCGTCTCGGCCAAGTTAGCTCCAAAGTACGTCGGTCCTTATTTGATCGTCCACAGCTACAGCCCAAATACTGTTAAGATCCAGGGTGCTCAGGGACATGAGAAGAAATGCCATGTCCAGTACCTCAAACCGTATTTATCGGATGACCATGGCGATGAGTACGGCCAAGAAGACGACATCGAGACAACGCTAATTACGTGCCCCCCGTTAAACGAAGTAGAGGTAGGCCGCGTAAAAACGCGAGACGTCACGGGTATGTGGTATCTGGAAGGGGGGTGTAACGGTAATGTATTGTTTACCTTACCGTTTGACGAATTCGAGTAACATGAGCCAGCAGCATCGTAATATTCGCATCGGCTCGTGCCGGCGAGATTCGACTCGGCTCGGTTCGTCGTGGCTACACGGGCGAGATCGACTTCGCGCGCGAAAGATTTGCGCACGCACCTGATTAGAGAGGTGAGGAGGAGATTCGCGCGCGCTGCGAAGAGATATAGCTGCCTTGTTACGCGACAGATGTAATCCCCCCGCGTCCCGTGTTCAGCTTCGCTGTGCTGTATTTTACCGTGCGTTTCGTGTGTGTATTTCGGCTGCAGACCGACCCTGCTTTTGCAGTCCTACACCGCAGCGTGTGTATGAGAGAGAGAGAGAGCGACCGATCGGCTGGTTGTTGTTTATAAACGACTACAGCAACTTATGAAGTAAGTGGTACCACTTGACGCGATAGTGTTTTTATTCGCAATTAATAAATAATCTTATTGTGTTATACCAGTCCCGTTGACTGGGTATATTATTTTAGTTTGCGATATTTTCCCCCCTCTCTCTACAAGTCGGCCGTTTATCGATTTGTAATAATAGCGTAGACCTCGGCGACAATTACAGATTTTGTTTGTTATTTATTCTTTATAATTATTTCAATAAATTCAATTTATCATTAAATTTCAATTCGGTATTTAAGTAATTGAATTTTAACCCACGTACGATTCCTTCGGTAATCGTAAGTGCTCCTATATTTCTGGTTGACAAGTGCTCGTCGCGATATCCCTGTTTCGCGGTCAATTTCAGATTTGATTTTTACCTTGTTGTTTTCTGAAACAGTAACTCGGTTTCAGACTAAGACTTAACAGATTTGGTAGAGTGGACAGGTAACCGCCGCTGCAACACGGGAAGTTTACGTTTATTTAAATACGGTAATAGTGCTTACATAGTGGAAAAAAAGTTAAAAAGTTAAGAATAGAATTTTGTTCGTACAAGTTTGCTTAATGAAAGTTTATAAATTTAATAGAGTGAAAATTTTTTGCAATAACGTGCTATGTTTTTTGAAAAATGGTAATAATTATTTGAAATTCACGATCGTGGAATCGAAGGTACCAACAGCCTTTTTTTTAATTAAAATTGTATTTGACTTAAAAGTCTTAAAAAAATTACGTATTAATACAAAAACTATGTATCAATGATAACAAGTACTGTTTCATTTTTTAAGGTTTCTTGCAAATGGAAATTCCTATACAGACTTATCGTTTTCATTTCGGATGGGAATTGGTACAGTTAGTACAATAATGAAAGAAACAATGAACTGTGACAAGGCAAGTGTGCCTGTCATGGTGCGAAGCGAGCACACACATCGCTATCTACCTATTGCCCAATATATTTACCTAAACCGTACATAAAACACGCCTAGCACCGAGCACACACATCCCTACCTACCACTATCGAATATAATTCCCTAAAACCTATAAAAGCATGCCTAACACCGAACAAGCCACACCTTGGAACAGAAGCGGAGCCAGCACACACAGGAGTCGAGAAGACCAGTAGCCATCAAGCGGCCACGTACAGGGCGAACAGCACTCGGAGAGCCTGGAGACATCAGCTGAGTTTGAAAACAGCATAGGAGCATAGACAGGGCACCGAGGTACAAAGTATAAGGAAGACGGCTCTTGTAGCAATCACAACAGCATCCGTAGTAGCCTCAATCCTGAAGGAGCCACACAGCAGCATTAAAAACTCATACAGGAAAATCAACCTGTAAAACATAATAATAAGTATGTTTTCAACACTAAGGAGCAGATATGAGTACACAAGACTGTGTACAGGAGTAGAGGTGTATAGGAGCCAGGGTTAGAGGTTATGCGAGCATGAACATTGCTCACATATACTAATTAAATAGCAAGGCGCCTGTCAAGTTACTCCTTACCGTATAATAGCAGCCGCGCAGTAGACCCGAGGAACAACATCCGGAGCCGACGTCGTGGGCTCACGGGGTAATAATTACCAAACAGCAGCCTCGTCGTCACCAACTCGTCCTCGTCGTCGTCGTCGTCTCGAACGAACAGCACAGCGGAACGCCGAAAGCAACATCAAGCCGCTCTCGCTAAGGCCGCGCTCGCACTTCGCGGAAACGGACGAAGGAGAGAGCTCGGGAACACGGCCGTGAGCAGACGCAACGAGGCTATATTTTGTGAACCGTTTTACCGTTTTCCGTACGAGAAAAGAGTTTGGAGATTGTGCACCGAGTGCAATCTAGAGAGAGTGATCACCGTGCAAGGTTCGTGCAAACATGCTATCCTATACCCGTGTTCCTCTCCTCGTAAAGTGTGTGTGTCGCTATTCCCCTTTTCGCGCGTATCCGCACACGTGGCCGGCGTCGCCATTTTCGTCGATCGAGCGGATATTCGATCGTGTATTAGCTATATCGCCGTGCGTGTAATTTTGACGAGCCAAAATACGAGCCATAATTACGATATAATTAATTACGATTAATTGTTAATAGCTAGCAGCCGTTAATATATAGCCGTGGATGCGACTGGCAACCGTGTAATTAATCTGTATTAGTTAATAAATTATCTTATTTTTATAACGGATATAGACTTTATCACCCACACCCTGATCTCCAGTGCGGTGTGAGATCTTTATTAAGGGATCGAGCGAAATTATAAAGTGAATTCGTTTTTTCATACGGCTTAACACGGAAACCCAACGCGGTTTAGCGAAAATAAAAACAGTTACATTACTATTGTAAACCATATAGCGTAGCAAGCGAGCGTAGCCATTTTTTGTCATCGTTAGTGCGCACACACACACGCAAGGCAGGAGCACGGCCATTTTGTAAAATCGACCGAGTGTCGAAAAATTAAAGTAAATTTTTTCTCCGCAATTGTTGCGCATTGCATGCAGCATATTGCTTGTTTTTTTCTTGTGCTGCTATTGTAATTTTCTTTTTATAGAAATATTATTTAATAGAATATTTAACAGTGCAAATATAAAAAAATGCATGTATATATATATATAGAATATATATATACATATATATATATATATATATATATATATATATATATATACACTACCGATCACAAATTCCCGAAAATTTTTTGTAAAACAGGTAATAGTTTAAGCAGTAATAACTTCGGTTCTATTGATCGCAGAGTAAAAATAAAAAAGGCAAATTAAAGGGCAAACCAAATACTTACTTTCTATGTTTTTAAAAAAAATTTTAAATTGATTTTTATAGCTTTATTTTGTTGTAAGTAATGAAGAATTTTCTACAATTTTTTAAATTTATTCAATCACTTGTAATTTTTTTAAATATGAAGCTAATTAAAAAATTCAAACGGGAAATGAAAGGTTATAAAAAAGTGTTAAAGTTTTTACTCTACATTTTTTTCGATACGTTGTGTTTTAAAAAAGTTGCAAGTAATTGAACATTATACCTTTTCCAAAAAATTTTATTATTTATTATTAAATTTATTATTGTATGTATGATTACCGTACTATCCTTTTTCGGAAAAGGTATAATGTTCAATCACTTGTATCACTTGTAACTTTTTTAAAACACAACGTATCGAAAAAAATGTAGAGTAAAAACTTTAATACTTTTTTATGATCTTTCATTTCCCGTTTGAATTTTTCAATTATCTTCATATTTAAAAAAATTACAAGTGATTGAATAAATTTGAAAAATTGTAGAAAATTCTTCATTATTTACAAAAAAATAAAAAATATAAAAATTATTTAAAAATTTTTTAAAACATGGAAAGTTAGTATTTGGATTGTTCTTTAATTTGCCTTTTTTATTTTTACTCTGCGATCAATAGAACCGGAGTTATTACTGCTTAAACTATTACCTATTTTACAAAAAATTTTCGGAAATTTATGATCGGTAGTATATATATATAGAAAAGATATATATATTGTAACGGGGTGAGTACTGGGGAAAAGTGAGGCCCCCGGTTAGGCCCAATTTGTCCCAACTTACCAACCTTGAGTGTGCAGTCCCACGATGCGGCCGGGAATCGCTTTGATTCCTGTGCAATGCCGTTAACAACGTCAAACACCTCGTTTGACTTAGATTCCGTGTATTGGGTCCTAAGCCCAGAATTGCCAACTAGGATAAATACCGGAGAGGGCGGTATTCGTGGGAGAGGACTTTGACCGGTAAAACACTATCAATAATCGATATTTTATGTTAATCGGCGAGAAAGATCGTCTCGCCGAGTCAATTTATTAAATAAATAATTTAACTATAACAAATCAACGACAACAATTTAAGGGAAGTCGTATCGATCACTACCCCCGAGGTCAGCGCGAGAACAATTAGTTAAAACCTATTAACCGACGAATTATGAGCAACCGATCCGGGAATAATCGGCTGCTTAACCTGATAGCTATACGTCACACCGCGTGACGTATGTATCTCTGACGTAGGGAGCTCTGACGTAGAAGCTTCCTACGTCACGCGCGCCTTCTCTCATGAACTGGCTCCTGCAAACCACCGACCTGTCTACACGGGCGGGATTTGTCACGAGAGGGGAAAAAGAGGAACGCTTCCTCTCCTGGACCGTACCAGGTAAATCGGGACACGAAATATTAAACAGACACGCGGGTCTAAACGTGAGTGGGGAGAAGGTTCTCACACCCACGCACAAAGCACACTAGTCCTTTCGTTCTTTTTTCACGTAAAAAGTCTACGCCGGTCACCAACACGTTGTTGTTGCCGTGCGCGCGCAAACTCGATCTACCAGCTGGGCGCGCACGATTCTCGCGCGGTCGTGCGCGCGCCGCGCTGTATATCCTCTTTCGCATTACTTACCTGATCGGTAACTCGCTTACCGTTATAATATATATATATATATATATATATGGGCTATTTCACGTCAAGTGGTACGATGAAAATTTTAAATCGCTCCAAAATTTAAGAACAGGCTGGAAATATCTTCCAGAAGATAGAAAAAAATTTTAGGTGTTAAAAATAATTTGCCTGAGAGTTATTCCACCATATAAAATGGAAATTTTTCAATTTTTTAGAAAAATTGCTATTTTTAAAGCCAATTATCTCAAAATCTATTGATTTTTTTGAAAAAACATTACAAACAACTTTTGTTCAAAATAATCTTTAGAACTTATGTACCTGGGTTACAATTCCTAATTTTAAAATCTCGAAGAGATAGGGCACTCGGAAATATTGAATATCAAAAAAAGGCGACCACGCCACAATCGATTTTGATCTAACACCACTCAAAAGATCACATTTTTTGAGAGCTTTCGAATGGTGGTGTTTAGATTATTGGCCAAGACCACTGGTGAAAGTTATACCTTAAAATACATGAAAATTAGTGATTTTATGAGGTTTATGAGGCATAACTTACACCAGCAGTCTTAGCCAATAATCTAACCACCGTCATTCGAAAGCTCTCAAAAAATGTGATCTTTTGAGCGGTGTTAGATCAAAATGGATTGTGGCGTGGTCGCCTTTTTTTGATATTCAATATTTCCGAGTGCCCTATCTCTTCGAGATTTTAAAATTAAGAATTGTAACTTAGGTAGATAAGTTCTAAAGATTATTTTGAACAAAAGTTGTTTGTAGTGTTTTTTCAAAAAAATCAATAGATTTTGAGATAATTGGCTTTAAATATAGCAATTTTTCTAAAAAATTGAAAAATTTCCATTTTATATGGTGGAATAACTCACAGGCAAATTATTTTTAACACCTAAAATTTTTTTTCTACCTTCTGGAAGATAATTCCAGCCTGTTTTCAAATTTTGGAGCGATTTAAAATTTTCATCGTACCACTTGACGTGAAATAGCCCATATATATATAACGTGTACAAGCGTTCCTTCACACATAGCTATATACATATAAATATGGCCGCACACTATTTTTGATTGCCTATGATTTGCATTTATTAATTTTGTTTTTTTTTGCTCGCCTTTAGCCAAACTAATAGATTAATAAAATTTGTTTGCATTCTCGCCAATAGCTAATTGCTTCTTACACATTAATTTGAAGTTTTTTTTGCATTTAGACTAGCATATTATCAATAAATTTTGCATTATTAAAAGCATTTATTAACATATAGAATTTTTTTTCTTCCTTTAACCTTTCCCCGCACATTAAAGTGTACATAGCCTATTATTAACTAGCCTTATAATGTTTGTACATTTATTAAAAGCCTACTTGAACCACCATTTTTAATTGTTCAATTACTTGCTGCTTGCAAGGTGGTTATATTTTTTTTTGGTTTCAAATTGCTGTGAAAAATTCCCTCTAATTAAATTAATTTTTTTGTGTGTATATTATATAATTAATACTGATTGTTTTGAGTAGTACTTAGTAAAATTAAATTTTTTTTCTCCCTTTACGTGAGTATCGAGCTAAGCAACTTAATAAAGAGCTATTACTTTGAAACAAAACATTGTTATTGAGCCCATCAAAATGTCCATAAGTTATAGATTAGGTAGCAAATTGAATTCCCTAAGTGCAACTCAAGGCGCACCAATAATTAGGCGATGCATTAACGATTTACCTGATGGAAGAGTCTTCTACGCAGGTACAACATTTTTAAATTTGGATAGCAGCATTGCGATCATTCGTGACAGAGTAGCCCGCTACGAAATTAGGCGTAATTTTGGAAACTCTGCAGTCGAATGTGATCCTCAATCAGATCAAATGTGGTTTGATGAGCAAACTGAGATAGACTTAGCACAAGCAGAAGCCCAACAATTATTAGAAATAAATTCCGATGATTCCCTGTCATTCACACAATCAGAAGCCACTATTTATTTCCCCAATCCTCACAAGCTATTTCCCAAAACTCGCAACGAAGCCAACAAGTACGCAGACAGTTGATATTCGGAAAACTGGAAACTGGACAAAGTCGTGGTCCATATCAAGATCCGTTTTCAATGGAAGAAGTGACGCAACAAGGACAGCAATCAACAACGCAAAATGAAATACACCGAAGTAGCAGCCCAAATATAAATAAAACAGACAATCAACCGCGAAATAGACTACATCCAAGTAACCAGGAAGAACCAATGAGACAAACCGCTAGCCATCCACAAGCTCAATCAACCGTATACCCGTTAACATCTACGTCAGTGCCAGCAACAAGCCAAAACATACTAGATGCACCAAACGAAGAAATTTTCCGTACGCTACCGGACGCAACTACAGCACAATTAGCCATTAATTCAACATCCCATTACACAATAGAAACCTTAGCATCCACCCTACCTAATAAACCATCCCTAGTAAATAATTCCTTCATACAATATACTGCACCTACCACAACCTACACCACCAATACCATGTTAAATTCGCAACCACGACAATGGCACTGCATTCATCAATTCGCCTTTCGCCGGATTAGTACAATAGCAAGTTACGAACCATTAACGCAGCAATATATAGATGCAAGGCCAAATCGAAGGTACGAACAAAACACCATGGATCGTGGGAAGATGAACACCCATATTATAGTCAGCAGCAAATACAACACCGAGGCCTACAAATGAACGATTACCCTAGCAATCAGCATCAGCATCGAAATCAAAACATTCCACGAGCACAGCCAGCCAATAACGAAACTTATGAAATTCCGTATTCTCCCATTTCCCAAGCAAACCCAAGAACAAACCCAAATCTTATTTTACATCTACCCCAGCAGCGAAATTATAATAGCCAGCAGCAATACGACTACCAGCAGCAGCCAGATCTTAATGTCTTACCCACCCTTAACAGCACAAATAGATTGCAAGCGACAAGATTAGACGATGCCACATTCATCAGAGAAAAGAGAATGGTGGATATTTAAGGGCAGCAGAAAGAACGATCCTGAAACGTTCTCACAGAATTTAAAAGAATGCAAAGATTCACACGGCTTTTGCAGCAGTATTGGATGAGGATTCATACGACTGGTTCAAAAGAGACAAATGCAATTGGAGGACGTTTAGCGATTTCGTTGAAGCTTTCAAACTTCAATACGGAGTAGAAGATGCACAAATAAGCCTACGTAGTACTGCAGACTTAAGAACTCAAGGAGCTAACGAAGATATAGCAACATTCTTGCAAACCAATTTCACTGCAAGAACAACTTGATCAAGCATACAGAAACCTGCACCCAAGTTATAGAGCGAGAATACAAAGGCATCACTTCAAGGATTTCACTGAATTACAAAGATCAAGCATGCTACGAAGAGATATATCGAATGTTAAAAGAAGACATAATAGAGCCTTCGCAAAGCCCATGGTGCAGCTATCAGGTAATCGTACCAAAAGTGAATGGCAAATATCGCTTTCGCATTGATTACAGGTTAGTAAATGAAGTAACAAAGAAAATAGCCTGTCCAATGCGCAACATGGATGATATTCTGGACCAATTACGAGAAAGCAGATTTATCAGTAAGCTAGAACTATCACAAGCCTACCACCAAGTTCCACTAGCCCTAGAAAGCCGTGAAATTACAGCATTTGTACTCCCAGGAAAAGGACTTTTCCAATTTAAAAGAGTACCATACGGCCTAATGAACGCACCTGCTATGTTCCAGCAATTGATGGATAAATTAATTAAACCGGAATGGGAACCACATGTGTTTGCCTACCTAGATGATATTATCATCACGACAAAAACATTCGAGGAACACATGAAATGAGAAAAGTCTGAATTTTGTTGTCCAGAAGTCACTTATCTTGGATATAAGATAAACCAATTAGGGTTGCAAACTAACCAAGATAAAATTAAGCCAATCTTAGAGTATTCAGCACCGAAAAATTTGAAAAAACTAAGACGTTTCAACGGCTTAGTGGGATGGTACTCTAGATTTATTAAAGACTTAGCAAAGTATAGAACGCCATTAAGTTATCTAAGCAAGAAAGGTGTCAGATGGCAATGGCATCAAGAACAACAAGATGCATCTGTGAAAATCAAATTAGCCCTAACAGAAGCCCCAGTTTTCACCCGCCCCGATTTTTCTATTCCCTTTACCTTTCAAACGGACGCAAGCGATTACGCAACAGCAGGCGTATTAACGCAAGTGATCAACGGCGAAGAACACCCTATTTATTACGTAAGCAGGACTTTAAGCAAGGCAGAGCGTAATTACACTATCAGAGAGAAAGAATGCTTAGCAGTTCTCTGGTCCGTAGAAAGGCTGAAAGGATACCTGCTAGATGAAAAGTTCACGGTAATCACGGACCATCACAGCCTCCTGTGGTTAAACCAACTTAAAGATCCAGCTGGTAGGTTAGCTCGTTGGAATACGATCTTGAAAAATTACAACATAAAATTTGTACATCGCAAAGGAGCAATGTATAATGTCCCAGACGCATTATCAAGAGCCTTTGAAGAGGCAGAAGCTATAGCAGCAGCATTAACATTAAATACCACTAACCCATGGTATCAAGAGAAAATGCGAGCCGTTGCAAAATTTCCCAATAAATACCCTGACCTCAGAATTTCCAACAACGTGCTATATGCCCACCGTCCAAATCCCCTGGTAGACCCCTTCATACCTGACCTAGGCGCATGGAAATTAATCTTGGCAGAAAGTGATCGCGAAGAAGCCCTATATGAAGCCCATTATACGCCTCAGGCAGGTCACTTAAGTATCGACAAGACCTACGCAAAACTAGCCACGCATTACAAGTTGTCTCACCCACAGTTTATTAATAGAAGATGTACAAACGAAACGCCAAATTAAAGTGCACATAACAGACTTTAAACGCCACATTGCACCGCGCAATATCCCAACCCTCACCCCAAATATTCCCGTCTCACAACCAGAAAGAGCCCAAACCACCCAAAAAAATTCAAAAAATGATGCCCCCCCAACGAAAAGAGGTTGCCCTCGAAAACAGCCACCCATTACACCCACCTTAGGGAATAGCCCGCAAAGAATGCAGCTTAGACCGCGCAAACAATAGATTCTCGCAAATAAAGTAAAATGGCGAAATCAAAGGAAAATTTAGTGAGGTTAGGCAACAGTTAGTAACGTAAAACAAATTGTAGATGGATAGAACAGGGCAGGCAGCGTCAGCTCTGAAGCGAAGACGAGGCCGTGGACGGTTCGTCCAGCCAAGAGCCGCTGTTCGACCGGGTGAGGAGGAACTGGAGACAGTTCTAGCTAGGTTAGACCTAGCACGACCGCCCAGCCCCACCCCACTACAACAAGAGCCCACCACCCCCATCAGCCAGAAAAGGACCTGACCAGGAACGCGAGCATGCGTAAGAGGAAGACGCCACCTATGCGAAAGGGATGACGTCCCCTCATCCATCTGGGCAGCTCCAATAGAAGACACGACGAGCCATGTCACCCAAGAAGCCTCCCATACCCCTCCAATCCCAACCATTCACCCTCCCATCTTTGACTTCAATTTCCCTCCCCAACCTATAATAACCCACCCCGTACTAGATCCCCAAACCAACCTCTATACTTACATCTACATCTCTGTCAATATCCCTCCCCAAAATCCCCTTATTTCCGACATTTTCTTAATAAGAGCCGCAAAATTCCCAATAGCCTCCGCACCCTTTCCATTGCCCATCAAATGTCCCTGCATCTCTAATGTCCCTGAATGTTCCCAAACCCTCCGAAAGCCTTACCCAAACTCCCCAGATGCCACTATCCCTAATGTCCCTCCAATTCCCACAAGCAGATCCGACCCCATCCCTCCCAAACATTACCCTACCCACCCAGCAGCCCAACAACGAGCCAAGCAGCCACAACGATCAACGAGCCACCCCCGAAGCAGCGATACATCCCTCGCCCGCTGCCCGCAGAGTGTTGTTCATATTGCTGGAACTGCGGTCGGGAGGGGCATAGCTAGCGGAATTGTAGTTCAGACAGAACGACATTCTGCAAGAATTGTGGAACAACCGAATATTTTAGGAGCCGCAGGCCCCTGTAAATATTTCTTTTTATATTAAGTATTCTTTTTTTATTTATTATAATGAATAAATAGTTTAAAGTCCTAAGTTTTTTTTTCTTCTACCCATATAAATGCAAATTATGTAGCAAATAGTTGTTTTTTTTATTTTAAATTACACTAGCCAAATATCAAGCAGCACGAGGAAACGCACAAGCAAAGAATTGCATTTAATTCAAAGCACAGGTTTGCACTTATCTTACTAATATTATTTTTTTTATTTATATATATTATGTACATAAAGTTATGAGTATGGGTGCAACATGTAAGTAAGCAGGAGTGAGAAATCCGTGACCGCGAAAAAGAGCTCTCAAAACGCATTATAGAATTATAAAGGGTATGCCAGTCGTTGTACAATTATCTAGTTATAATAAGTAAATTAGTAAATTAGCAAATTATCTATTATCACACACACAGCGCGCACTTTACACAGTATGTCCAGCCAAGCAGCAGTCAATCAAGACTGAACACAAATACACCACTATAATAGCACAAGCTATTTAAATAAGACCTAGTTTTAATTTTCAAACCTAAGTTTGCGTACTCACCCCACCAATAGACTAAAGCGTGCAATATTTTATTATATTATTAAGTTCATTTTTTTTTGTATTAACTCAGTTACGACTCCGCGTAACTTCAGTTTGGTGAGGGGGAGTGTGACAAGGCAAGTGTGCCTGTCATGGTGCGAAGCGAGCACACACATACCTATTACCCAATAAATTTACCTAAACCGTACATAAAACATGCCTAGCACCGAGTACACACATCCCTATCTACCTATTACCCAATATATTTATCTAAACCGTACATAAAACACGCCTAGCACCAAGCACACACATCCCTGTCTACCCATTATCGAATATAAATCCCTAAAACCTATAAAAGCATGCCTAACACCGAACAAGCCACACCCTGGAACTCAAGCGGAGCCAGCACACACAGGAGTCGAGAAAACCAGTAGCCACCAAGAGGCCATGTACAGGGCGAACAGCATTCGGAGAGCCTGGAGACATCAGCTGATGTATGAAGTCAGCACATGAGCATAGACGGGGCACCGAGCTCCAAAGCATAAGGAAGACGGCTCTTGTAGCAATCACAACAGCATATCCGTAGTAGCCTGAATCCTGAAGGAGCTATACATCAGCAATAAAAACTCGTACAGGAAGATCAACTAGTGTTCGACGGGAAATTCTGCCAAATCGGGAAATAATTAGAAGACGAGTATCTAGTGATTTATGTTCACGTCGACACGAAGGCGCGTCTGCTCGACGCGTCGAGTTTACATTTTCATACAGCTGTTTGATTTTCAGGAGGTTAACTATTGAGAGCTACCTTAAAAGTGTAACATCAAAATAAGCTCTAGGAGGAGAAGGAGGAGTTTTATCAACAAGGTCCTGTTCCTGATATTCCTGGTGGATACATGTCAATAGTTTCTGCTGCTGGTCGGTACATACATGAAGATTTAACAATTAGTGGGAGTTTAGGTAAGTTTTGAATTACCACTAAATAAACTATGATTTTATTTTTGTTAAAGTTTTTGAGATAAGATTTTTTTTTAATTAAACTAGTTAATACTAAGCACATTTTAATTTAGGTCTCAGTGGTTATCACTTGTGTTTTTACCAAAAAGCTAGTCAACAAGTTCAAATAGGAGTAGAAATGGAAAATAATTCTAAAAGCATTAACTACAATAGCTTATCAAGTTGATTTACCAAAAGCAGATTTAGTCTTTAAAGGTTAATATTCATAAGTTTAAAATTTCTTTGACTTTTTCACATATACGTTAGTGGCTCAGTGCCGACAATAATAAAATTTTTGCAAATTTAAAATCAATTACAAAGTGTATGTAGCTTTCATTACTTTTTTATATTTGTCAGTGGTTTAGTATATTTATCAATTTATATATATTTACATACATTAGTTTTTTAGTTTCAACAACAAATATTATTTTGCAGAAAGCGCGGATACAAATTGGACTGTCGGTGCTGTTTTAGAAAAGGAATTATGCACTTAGCGGACTGATTAATTACAACAAGAATCAGTTTAGCTTAGGTTGTGGTCTAGTCATTGGTTAATTTGTTATTTGGAAAAATGAAATTTTGTAAAATTAAATTTTATAAAATCAAATTTGGAAATTGGTTGAAATTTGTCGAAAGTTCTATTAGGATTGATGCAACTTTCAGTCAACAAATTACATATCATTATATTTGCTTTACATAATATTATGACTGTAGCCAGTTAGCATTTTCTTGGTCAAGTTTCATTGAACAATTTTGTAAAAACTTCTTACTGGTTTTGCTAATGATTTTCTTACTAGCAATATAAGTCATAGGTTCATTTGTGTAAATAAGAAATTAATTTTTACTACATATTTTGTTTTTTACTTCTATCAATATGCGAAAACCAAAACAACTTAAATAAAATAAAATTCTGCTATACATTATTCTGTTATGTATGCTACATTTTTTGAATGTCGAATAAAATAAATAGTAAAAAATAAATTTATTGTTGGAAATAAGACGTGATAGTCTCTCTCTCTCTCTCTCTCTCTATCGTTACCAACTGAGTAACGAGGAGTGGGGAGGACCCCGGAGGAAGCGACGCAAGCGGCGGCGCGGTGAGATCGGTTTCTCCCGCTACAACACTCGAGCCACGGATCCCGACACGGTCGGATGTACCGCAAGGCCTTCCCCAGTGTACAAACATATTATATATATATAGAATAAAACAGTTTATCTTTTATAATATAAACCGGTGAGATATCATTAAAGCCAAGCCCTTCCTCTCCTGTTTTATTCCAAGAGGTTATGGGCCCAGCACGCTTCCACTGCGCGCTGGTTTGAGAGGAATAGTTTGGCTCTGTTATTTTGTTAGAAGTCCCTTCTTCGCTATCGCGAGTGCTTGTGAGAAAAGTGTGGTATAAAGTTTTGTTGGTGTTGTGCTAGAAAGAAGTTAGAAAGGGAGATCAGTCGGAGCTACGGTCACCCAGCCAACCACCACAAAGGAAATTTAGCTAGGAGAAAGAAAGCTAGAGGATCGACCGGGATCAGGTAGAGGAATCTACAGCAGCTAGAAAGAAAGATGGCGGACGAGATAAGAGACCTCCGCAAATCGGCAAATGCTAGAGGTATGTGACTCAGCGAGCGAAAGTGCGGGCTAGTTACATGTTAAATTCAGTTAGTTTGAAATTAAATTCGGTTAGTTTGAAATTAAATTCAGTTAGTTTGAAATTAAATTCACTTAGTTTGAAATTAAATTCAGCTAGTTTGAAATTAAATCTGTTAGTTTGAGATTAAATTCAATTGAAAATGCTCGATCCAGAGTTATGTAAGTTTGAAGCTAGTTTAAAATTTTAAGCGTTTACGTATCGTTCGAGTGCCGGGTTTTCGCAAAAAGTGCACGAAATTGGTTTTTGATTAGACGGTTCCGAGAAATCGGTAGACGCAAGGAAGCCAAGATGGGCGCCGGGCCTGAGCGGGAACGCCGGGTTTGCGCGGGAGCGCCAGGGAAGCGCGCCGTTTCTCGCCGTGTTGCTCGACCGCGCGGAGTGGGGGAAACTCGCGACTGGAGAGCATGCTCGTTCGACCGGCGCGCGCGAACTATCGATCGATCGACATTCACACCGCTTGATATTTGCAGTTGATACGTAGCGCGACCGAGTGAAATGGACGCGCATGAAATTAGTTAGAACTAATAATGCACATGCGAGACCCGCACATCGTTTGATGCGGATAAATGCTTCGAAATTGATAGTTTGACAATGCGCATTACTAGAAAGTCAATAAATGACTATACAAGCTAGACATACTGTACAGTTTTGAAAATTAGAATGAAGTTAGAAAATATATTGAAGTTAGATATATGAAACGATTGAATATTTTAAGTTGGATTTAACATGATTTTGATGTATAGACCAACGGACCTTGAAGCTATTCTTGCTCACGCAAGACTTAGAGCTTCAATTGGCGGAGAACCACCCGGACGAAACATATGTCTTCGACATCCAGGAGGAAGGAGTGGTCTTCACCATGTCTGGCGGAAAACGTTATACAGTTGGTAAACATGAATTTTTAAGCTAGAGTGGTAAGAGTAATTAGATAGTAGTTAGATACGAAATTAAAAATCATATATATGTAGGTATTATACCATGAAGCATGCAAAAATCTCAGATTAAAGCTGGCTCATGGATTTTCTGTATAATGTGTTCTTATGCAGTCTGTTCATGATATTAAGTGAATGTGGAAAATCTGTGTGTTCCAGTGCTTCTGCATTCGCTTGTTGTTCATGTTTGGCTTGTGTTCGGTCAAATTTTGAACAACTATCTAAATTTCCCATTGTATTTTCACAGGACGAGAGCAATTGAGTGACGAGATCATTCGTGTCGTCAGTGAAGAGTTAGAAAGGAAACGGCTGCTGTTAGAGGCGAGTGACGCCAACCAATCTCCTCTGAGCCAGCAGGAGGATGATATGGAGCTAGAAAGGGAAGGAAAAATGATCCTGACCCACAGCTAGATTTTGAGCTAGAAAAGGAACCTGAGCTCGAGTCTGGGGATAAGCTAGATAAGTTAGAAACGAAAATGAAAGGTAACTCAACCCCAATGATAAAACAAATAGACTCGTGCGTTTATAATCTGAATAGGTTCAAGAAAGAGAGAAGTCTCCTTGAGAATTCTCAGTTAGAATGTTACACAGCCGATAAGGGAAATTTAGTTAATAAAATTGGAATAAATAAAGATTGTAATTTTTCAGATTTGACCGGAATGCTAGAAAAATTAACAGCTAGAGTGGCGTCGCTAGAAGATATAGTCCCGACTCTATATGAACTTGGTTTGAAGGACCAAAAGATGTACCACGGCGACATAGTGACTAGGATAAGTCACATATATGATAGAATTGGTACGCTAGAAGGAAAATGGGCAAAATGGGAGGAATTTGAAGAAATCGAACCAACTAGAGAAAAGGTAGACAAATTATTAGTTTCTGAAACAGTTAGAAAAGAATTTGACAAACTAATTAGAAATAATATGCTAGAAAATAGATCAAGTAACTTAAAAGAAAAGATTCAGATCGAAATTGTAAATAAAGATACGACAATTAGGCGCGAGTACAAATTAACAAATGGTTCAAGTTTAGAACAGTTCTTGGACTATCTGACGTCCGAACTGCGCGTTTGTGATTTGCTTTACGTTATAGATCCTCGACAAAAAGCTAGAGACGGGATAGATGACAATACGTTGGAAAAAGAAAAATTCAAAGTTAGAGACATAATTATAAAGAGAATCGACCAATCGTATCATTCAAAACTCGCGCACATTCATAACCCAGTTGAATTGTTAGATAAAATTAAAAGTCTTAAAGCTAGTGAATCCAATGTGACATGCGGGTATTTGAGAAAACAATTGCATAATTTAAGATATCAACCCAATAAAGAAACTGCTTCGGTATTTTGGGATAAGTTCGACAAAATAGTTAGACAGTACAATAATTTGACAAATGTACCAAATTTAACGGAAACGGAAATTAGAGATGCATTTTACGATGCAATAGTAATAAACGTACCCAAAGTTAGAGATGCAAAATTTTTCAATAAAAATACGCATCAGCAACCCCTTTCGGTCGAAAAATTAAAATACCTATATTGTTGAACAGGAAGCAGCTAGAGGAGAAAGTTCGAAATCGGCAACTGCTCAACATGCTACGAGCAGTCAAAAGGAGGCATGCTACGTGTGTGGCAATAAAGGACATGCAGCTAGAGATTGCACGAGAGACGGCAGAATGTGCTACAGATGTCGTCGATACGAAGGACACGTTAGCACGACCTGCCCATATTCGGACAGACAGCTAGAAGAGATGGGAATCCAAGCTAGACCAAGGTATGTTAGACAGTTGTGTACTAAACGAGGGTTAATTCGAGGAGCTAGATTTTTAACGAATAAAAGACAAAGCCCCGGACTCGAACAAATAACAAAGAAACGACCCAGATTAGATTTGGCTAGAGGTAAGGGTCAGGATAAAGGGAATGCTAGAATCAACCGTGGGTTAACGAGAGGCAGAGGAAAAGCTACAGAAAGAGCACCAGTAAACAAAAATCAAAGTAATCCCGGTGAGTGCAATGGTCTTTTAACAACTAATAGTAGTTTGCATTATTCGACTCCTGAAGAGAACGAGATTCCACAAAATAATATATTAGTTAAATTCCTGGCCGATTCCGGTGCCACAGAACATATGTCAAATACAAAATTGATTTTTAAGAAGCTAGATAATAATAAAAAGATTGATATTAAATGTGCTAACAAAAATGATTACGCGATTATAAAATCGAAGGGAGTAGGTCAAGTTAGTGGTATAACCTCACAACATAGAACGCTAGAGTTAGAAAATGTGATTTGCGCCGAACAGCTATCCGAAAATCTTCTTCCTTTGAGGAAACTTGTCGATCAGGGTCTAGGCATATATCTAGATAACGAAAAGATCAACGTATTTG
Source organism: Theocolax elegans (assembly GCA_026168455.1). Lineage (NCBI taxonomy): Eukaryota > Metazoa > Arthropoda > Insecta > Hymenoptera > Cerocephalidae > Theocolax > Theocolax elegans. Next base: position 963,063 of record CM047430.1, on the reverse strand, counting down.
ATCCATTTACAAAAGAGTCGTTCATTACAGGAATTTATGAAAAACCTTATTGGATAATTGAGTTAGAAATAGATAGATCGAAAATTAAGAAATTAAACCAACCAGAAAATGATAGTAAAGTCATCGCTTACATAACAACGAGAAGCCAAGGCAGTAAAAGAAAGCTAGAAAAGGAAAATGCCAATGTTGACGATGAGGAAAGCGGAAGAGTATATACGCTAGACATAGATCGTGAAACTCCTCAGTCACAGTCTTCAAACTTTGAGAATACTATATACGATAGAAAGATCAGCCAAACAGATAATCTATTAACTGACGAAACAACAAAGTTAGATTGTAGTTTAGATACAATTTCAGAAAACAAAGCTATTTTATGGCATATTAGACTTGGTCACGCATCGCTAGAATATCTAAAATCATTTCAGAAACGGTTTCCAAATCAGAAAGATTTAAGTAATGTAAAGTTCGATAAATCAATACAAGATTGTGAAGTTTGTATCGTCTCGAAGTTTAATAAATTGCCATTTAATAGTCAAAGAAAAAGAGCAACCAGACCGTTACAAATTATACATGCTGATACAATGGGTCCAATCAGTCCAGCTACTCATCCAAAGGGATATCGGTTCATATCCGTATTTATTGATGATTATGCTACATTAGCGATGGCATATCCGATGAATATTAAAAGTGAGACAGGAAACTGCTTAGAATTATTTGTTAGAAGCGCTAGAAATATCTTGGGCTCGGATGAAAAAGTATGTTATCTTAGGTGCGATCAAGGAACAGAATTTACCGGTGGGTATACGCTAGAAATATTAAATAAATTAGGAGCTGAACTGCAATTAGCCCCACCGGATACACCTGAACATAATGGTGTTGCGGAAAGATTCAACCAGACGATTCAAAAGAAAGTTAGAACTTTAATTTACGATACGCGATTGCCCGAAAATATGTGGGATCTTGCTTTAGGCACGGCGGTATACGTGTATAATAGAACGCCGCACAAATCGAACAATATGGAAATACCACTAGAAAAATTCTGCCCCAATTACAAGATAGATGTAGAAAAATTTAAAAGATTTGGGTCAATAGCTTATATGAAAATACAAAGAAAGGTTGGAACGAAGTTCGATCAGCTAGGAAAACGAGTAGTTATGATAGGATATACTAATACGGGATATTTACTTTTGAAACCGGAAGAAGGTAAATTCTATGAAAGTAGAGATGTTAGATTTTGTGAAAAACTGGTATTCGGAGATAAGTACAACAAAGCTAGTATTAAAGACTGGGCTAAATCGGCAGAGGAAATAAATAAAGAAAGTAGGTTTTTAGAATTTGAAAAGGAAAAAGAAATTTTAGAAACGGAGGGAGTAAAACGCAAAAGAGGTCGTCCTAGGAAAATTGTCGAAACTATAAATCTAGAAGGAGAGTTAGAAACGGTTAAAGCAACCGAAACAACGCAACAGATAGAATCAAATATCAATATGTTAGAATTAGAAAATTGTCAATCTCTATTAGCTATCATAAGAAAAGAGCCAACTTCGTATAAAGAAGCTATGTCAGCAAACGATAAGTTAGAATGGAAAAGAGCAATTGATAGTGAGCTAGAATCGATGAAAAATAATAATGTTTGGACTTTAGTAGATCGACCAAAGTATTCGATAGATGGAAGCAAAGCAAATATAATTGACTCCAAATGGGTTCTAAAAAGGAAAATGCTAGAAGGGAATGAATGTAAATATAAAGCTAGATTAGTTATTCGCGGATTTAAGGATAAGAATAATTATGATATAAACGAGACATATGCACCTGTTTCGCGATTGCATATTATTAGATCAGCCTTTGCAATTATTAATAAGCTAGATTTAAACGTTTGTCAGCTAGATGTAAAGACAGCATTTTTAAATATGACAATTGATAATGAAATTTACATGGAGATACCAGAAGGTATAGAATGTTCCGAAATTGATAGAAAAGTTAAAGTTTATAAAATCAATAAAGCCCTGTATGGACTGAAGATAAGTCCCAAACGATGGAATGAAAAGTTTACAGAGGTGGCAATAAAGTTAGGATTAAAATCGCACGAAAGGGAACCATGTCTGTTTACTTGGAGAAATGAAAATAAATTATTAATCTTAATAATATATGTCGATGACATGTTGATAGATAGTAATGACTCGATGAAGCTAGAAGAAATTAAAACAAAACTTCAGTTAGAATTTGAAATGACAGATTTAGGAGAACCGAAATCATTTTTAGGTATTGAGATAGTCCGAGATAGAAAGAACAAAGTAACGATATTAAAGCTAGAAAACTATATAGAGAAAATGTTACAAAGATTCCGTTACAGCGAAATGCACCCTCAAAGAACTCCTATGGTTACTAATCAAGTCGCGAATCAAACTAGAAGAGATAGAGAAGAAAGTGACGAAAAGGCTAGTCTAGAGTCAACTATCAATAAGGGAAATTCGTCATATAGGGAAATAATTGGAACTTTATTATACCTAGCTAACACAGTTAGACCAGACATTTCATACGCGGTAAATGTATTGAGTCGACATCAAATAAATCCGACTGATGATGAATGGAAAATGATAAAACGATTATGTAGATATTTAAAATATACTAAGAGTTTAGGTTTAAAGTTCGAAGGGAAGCTAAACGATTTACAAGCTTATTCGGATGCTAGTTTCGCTGATTGTAGAGGTAGCCTAACTACCTGTGGATATGTGATAAAGTTATTCGGTGATACTATATCCTGGAGAACACACAAACAAGCGTACGTCTCCCTATCAACATGTCAAGCAGAGTATGTGGCCGTGAGTGAAGCGTGCCAAGTGATAGTATCTCTACAATGCTCGATCTATTTAATGTTAGAAAACTCGTTTGCGCCCGTGACTCTATGGTGTGATAATATGGCTGCCATACAAAGCACAAAAGTTAGTTGTAGCAATAAACTCAGACATATGACAGAGGTTAGAGAACACTATGCTAGAGAATGCGTTGACAGGAACCTAATTGAAATTAAATGGATATCTTCAAAGGAGCAAATAGCGGATATATTCACAAAGCCATTGGCTCATGATTTGCATGTTAAATTAGCTAGAGAAATTCTGAATTGTTATTTAGAAAATTAATTGATTGATGTTTCGTTACAGAAAATAAAAGCTAGATGGAGCAGATAAGTTGGAGCTGAATATAGCTGGATAAGAAGCTAGAAGTTTAACTTAGAAATTGCAGCTAGAAGAGATCAAGACAACCACGGGAGGGAGTGTTGGAAATAAGACGTGATAGTCTCTCTCTCTCTCTCTCTCTCTATCGTTACTAACTGAGTAACGAGGAGTGGGGAGGACCCCGGAGGAAGCGACGCAAGCGGCGGCGCGGTGAGATCGGTTTCTCCCGCTACAACACTCGAGCCACGGATCCCGACACGGTCGGATGTACCTCAAGGCCTTCCCCAGTGTACAAACATACTATATATATATAGAATAAAACAGTTTATCTTTTATAATATAAACCGGTGAGTTTATCATTAAAGCCAAGCCCTTCCTCTCCTGTTTTATTCCAAGATTTCTACATTGAGCAAAATGTATATGTACTATATTAGAGATTCCGTAAAATGCTTACACTTTTAGTTAATTATAAATTGGAATTTTTTAAATTTAGTGCCTTGTAAATAATTATAACTAAAAAGTTATTTTAGCTCTGTGAACAAATACTATATCAACTGCATTTATGTTAATAGTAACATTATCCTTCTGTGAACAGCAATTGTATTATAAATAATTTATTAAACCCTTTTATTAAGAGTTATTAATCATTGAACTTTACCAAAACATCTGATATTACAAAAAAAAATAAAAAGTAATTGTTTACACAAGGAGAGGTTCCACCTTCCGGGAAACAGTTTTCGTTGCAACTTTGAGAGCTGTTTTCTGGTATCCAAATTTGAAAGATTTCATGTGAAATTCAATCTCATAGGCTGTTTGACGAAAATTATACGCAGTTATCGAAATATCGTGAAAAAAATATGTGTAAGCTTAATCGCCAATAACTCGGAAAGAAATAGACGTAGTTGCTCAAACTCAAATTCATTATATAGTTGAGATCAAGTAGACATGGTTTTAAAAAAAAGAAGTTCATATATCTCAATTTGGACAAAAGTTATGGAAAAAATAAGAATTAGACGAATTATTTGCCTAAAAAGTCTATCAAATTGGAATACTAAATATTCGTTAAAATTTTATCTAATTCTTATTTTATATACTACTCAAGTATAACGTACAATTCTTTTCAGATTTTTATTTTCGTATTTACAGAAAATTTTTGGATTTTTAAAAGTAGATCCCTATAATTTAGGTATCACATCTTAAAATAAAAAAATATTAACGCAAAAACAAAAATTATGTGACTTAAATTCGTCCAAGGCACTAACTAAAGCGTATGTATAGATGAATGCAATTGAAAGTATTGAAATCGAAAACACCTTCCAAGAAGGTGCCAAAACCCGCAAGTATTGTGTGTAACACCTTTTTTATATGTAACTTATATTTAACATTATATATATATATATATGTATATATATATTTATATAAAATTTCTGCAATTGAAAGTACTGAAATCAAAGCGGAATAGTCGACAAGTATTTTTTACCACATTTTTAATTTAACCATAACTTTTATATATTAATTCTTAAACTCCATAAAAAGTTTCTGCAATAGAAAGTACTGAAATCAAAGTGGAATCAACAAGTATTTATTTTTAAAAATACAAATATCTATTACTTTGAAAACAAACATTTTTTCAGAAAAGTATCCTACAAATTTGCATTTCAATTCTAGTACTATCATGTCCTACAAGCAATAAATAAATAATTTTTTAATAATTTTATTAATTTCTGCAAATCTAATAAAAAATAAATATCTCGCTTTTTTATTCCCTTTAAATACACAATGTCTATCCTTCCCGTGTCTTACAGCAATATATCAACAATTTTATATAATAATAATAATATTTATTTGTGCAAAATTAATTTCTGCAAAACTAATAAAAAATTAATTTCTCTCTTTTTTACTCTCTTTAAATAAAATAATACTTGCACCACTCGTTGAATTGCCATCTTACTCTTGTATCATAAGTCTAATTCGAACTGCATAACACACTGCATATGCATGTTTTGTAACGGTTTTGCTATTTTTAATAATAAATGCAATAAACTAAATAACAATTGAGAACCGTTAAAATAATAGTCTCATTTACACGATCAGCCACTCACTAATAATACGACTATAATAAGCCGTATAGGCGGAGGCGGCGGTAATCTTTATTTTGTGACGAGTGACGATAGCGCGAGCCACTCGTCATGGTTCTACGTCGCGAGGCCCGTACGGCCGTCGGGTAAGACCGCGCGTGATACGGAAGGGAGGGGGAACGAGAGAGAATCGGAGAGAGATATTCTCGTGTGAGCCGCCGAGCCGGAAGGTCCTCGGAGATATTGAAGGGACGCCGCCGTCGACCTAATACTATCTTCGAGACGCAAGGAGGTTTACGCACCGAGTACCAGGTTAGAGTTTTTCCCTCTCGACGAGGATAGTGTGCTCGGGTAATTCTCGCGTGCTCTCTTCGTGCCGCGATCTTGCGTCCGGGTTATGACCCCTGCGAGTACGGTTAGGCCGCCCAAACAATCATATCATTTCGCGCGTCCGCGATTTAATTATTTTATTGTATCTCGGATTAGTGAATAAATTTAAATTTCATTTTATCTTTTGATTCGTATCATTTCGTTATCCCGTATCCACCCAGGAATCCCGATCCTTAGTTTAATAAGCAGACGAGCTCGCGGTACTCGTCTGCCAATCCTAAATTCGTACTTCCGGAAGTGGGCTCTTTCTGGAGCCCAAATCAACGTACACGGTAGCTATTGAGGTATCGGCGAGCCGTTGACGGAGTGCACGAGAGGTCCGATCGCGCGCGAAGGTAAGTTCGTCACGCGCGATCTCGGGGTTACCCCTACTCACGCTACCTCCGTGCATTATTAGATAAAACCCGACATGCACCGTTACAATTTAGTGAATCGCGAGAAAAGAGGGTAAACAACTAAATAAACAACAATGCAGTAATTAAGTAGCAAAAAAATAAATATATTCGGAAAAGTAGTACAGGCGCGTCGCAGCTCGCGAAACGCAGGTCGATATATATACGCGAGGAATAAAGAGAGAAAGAGAGAGAGAGTATCGAACTGTCACTTACAGTGCGTTGCTCGCGAACGAAAATAAGAGAACTTGAAGATCTGCGTAGACGCACCCTCGAATGTCCTGGACTGCGTTGACGCCAGATAAAGGAACCACTGGTCACCAACAAATAAATAAAAACCAGTCACAGCACCAAAATGATCAATAAAAAATTAACCGTGCGGCTCGATGCAGAATTACGGTTAAGTACGGCTAAGGCAACGGCTGAAATCTATCTCTCTCAAAGGCTGAGAATCGTCTCTCGACGGTTGAGTTTAGTCTCACGACGGTTAAGTTTAGTCTCACGACGGTTAAGTTTAATCTAAGTGCTCTCGCACTTACGAACCGAAAACTCACTCTCTCTCTTTCCCTACTTTTACCTTTACGAAGGTCCGCGAAAATTGCCGAAAATCGTCGATCGTCGACCTGTAACATCTGATAGAGATTAATACATGTGGCTAAACAAAGAGAGAGAGAGAGAGAGAGAGAGAGAGAACATGACGAATTATTAAATATTTAATATTTATTACATTCGTTATATTCCCCCCTTCCAGACGCTGGGTAGCCGAAGACGTACCAATTCGATATGTATACTCTCTCTCTAAGCCAGAAGACAAAATGAAAAATATTATTAACATAAATAATATTTATAAATAAATAAAATAAATTGATTTGAAAGCATAACATCAGACAAAAGAAAATGTTTAGCAGGCCAATATATAAAGGATTTCTCTCTTTATTATAACAATTAAGAGCGATACGCCTTACGAAGATTACAAAATCGGAGAAAAGATACGCGTAGATACATCAATCGCTCAAAGGAACATTTACGGTTTCTGCGACCGAGTGCGCTGTTCGATCGTTTCCACCGGGGATACGGGCTTGTTCTTTGAACCCATCGGCCTTCCGCGCCTAATTTCCGTCGTCGGAGGATTCGCGTATACAACGGTATTCGCATTTAATCGCTCGTTAGAAGGGGCACGATCTACCGCAGTCATACGATTAACAATTACCCGAGTTTTGCGCGGTCTACTTCGCTTACGCAGTGCGTTCGCGCTCACAGGATCATTATCGTCGCTAGCTCTTCGCTCTGCGTTTAATCCCTCGCTGTCCCTTGTTGCATCCTCTCGATTTAATCTACTCTCCACAGATACGTCCGTCTGGTCTTCGATAAAAGGTCCGATGTACTTCGGAGCTAGCTTAGCAGCTATGCCTTGGACAGCGGACGAAAGTATACGATTCCGCTTAGAAACCTTTTGTCCCACGGCAAATTGTACATCGCGGCGTTTTGAATTATAATATTCGGCCTGACGTGCTTGTGTGCATGTCGCTCGTTCAGCAGCTTGAGCTTGCAGCTCTGGCAACGTTTGCATACGTTGTTGCCAATTTTGAACAGCTGCTGCGGCTTCGCTATCAGCGACAGCTTGATCTTTTGAGAGACTAGATAATAGCGCTGCATGATGAAACACGAACCCCCACATCAATTTCATGCTCAGCTAAGTTAGTACAACCTAGCTTTGCATTCGGAGCAGTCAAACGCTTTTCCAACAACTCATTGAGTTGTTTGCGTTGCGCTTCGTCAATATCTGCTAAGCCAACGGCAGCTAGTGAGCAGGCCTCACCAATGCCGATAGCATTCAAGCTGAATTGCGTCAGCCACGTTTTCAATCAGCAACTGATTTTCACGCGGCAACAAAACAGCGTTAAACGCACGAATAAAATCGGCACCGAGTATACAATCGGCGTCGGGATTGCTCATTACTAGAACATCTAAGTAATGGCGTTCATTCGCTAAATCAAACGGCAGCTCTAAACGTCCAAGTATTGGAGCGCGTTGGCCGTTAGCGAGTCGTGCACCTGGTCCAATGTAAGATGTTAACGGTTTTCCTATGGCTGACGCTATTTACAAGCCTAAGGAATTAATAACCGTCCGAGCTGCCCCTGAATCGTACAGAGCGCGTACGCGGAATCCACCGATTCCGATCTGCAGCCACCAGCGAGTAGACTGTAGAGTTCCTTCCTCAACTGGCGTTCTAGCGAGAGAATCGCAAACACCTTTTTCCGCTGATTGTCTGTCAATTCCGACAGGCAAAAGCGAGGGCATTTTCCCCGTTTGCGCAATTACTGATGGAATTTCATGCACATCAGAGGTCTCACTAATAATTGGGGCGATAGGGACCTTATCTATTCGCCCCTTTTCTCGTTTCCCGAGCACTCAGGACAATTCGTCTTGATATACCCGGGCCAACCGCAGCGATAGCAGTACACACGCTCCTTGGGACCTGCTTTCTTATCGCGGTTGCGACTACGCGCGGATTTTCCATTAGTAATGGATGATTTATTTTTACCATCATCCTTCCTCTCGGTACTAGTCACGCCAGATGGCTTACCAGAAACATTCTTTGCTCCTTTCGGCGCACCTGGTTTATGGAAATTACGCGCGGTTTGACCTTTCTTATTGGCGGAATTCGCAAACGAATTCGCATATTTACTAAATCTCTCATCTAGCATCTTCTCTAAGAGTTTGGCCAAATTTTCCATCGTAGGTTCTGCGATACTTGCTACTTTTACCGTAGCATCATCGCTAGCAGCTTTTCTGCCCTTCTTACCTCTGGTATCTGGCTGCTTATAAGCCACAGAAGGCAGAACGCTCTTTTCTGGCGGCGGAGGCGCGGGAAATTTCCGCTCTTCCTCGATAAGCTCTTCCGCCTGACGAGCTAGCTGCACAAGCCTATCGACTCTTGTAACTTTTTCTTTTGGAACTAACTTCCGAACAGACGGCAACATGTTAGCATGCAACATGTCTAACTGAAACTGCGTTCTCGGAGGTACATCCATTCTGCTAAATATGATTAGCAAGCAGAAAATGTAATCACGAGCAGGCTCTTCTCTACCCTGCTTGCGTGCTTGCGCTTCCGCCATTAAGCGCTGCTGAAAGTTCTGCTCAACGCCATAACATCGTCGAGCAGCATTGCAAAAATCAGCCCAAGCATTCCAATCTTTCCGCGATTGGCGATACCAATGTAGCGCTACGCCAGTTAACAGCTCCGAGAAAGCATTCAGTAAATCCGCGTCGGAAATATGCGCTAACTTGCGACATTCTTCAATGCGCTGAATAAATTCCTCGATGCTTTCGCGTTTTTCGCCGGAAAACTTAATATTCCACTGGTGAACAGTGCGACCTACGTCATGTGACTGTATAGGCGCTCTCGCCGACATATTCGACAAGAGTTGCGTAAGTTGATCACTCGTAACTACAGGTACATTTCCCCCCCTTCCAGACTCATGCCAATCCGCAGGAGCTGGCTGAGACGAATACTGACGTATGATTTGCGTTCAAACGTGGATCCGAATTAATTTCCGATTGTGTGTCCGTTGACGCTTGAGGTGCTTGCGGATACTTGTCAGCTTCAAAGTAATTTAAATTAAACGTATCCTGAAAATTTACAATTTGCGATTTTTCCGCTGCTTTTCCGCCGCAATTGACGTTTGCGTCGGAAGTTGCGTACTCGTCGCAAAATCCGCTAATTGCTGTCTTAGAGAATTCAACTCATTCTCTTGTTGAAAGGCAAGCGATTGCGTTCTACTCAACTCCAGGGCTAAACCCCTTGGAGCGTTGTAGACTGCGCCATTAGCTAATGCACATAAAACGATATCATTATCTATTTTCTTATTTTCTTTTGAAGAAAATACCGTTTTTGGTATTGCACCTCTTGATTGTAAATGCGTACTCGCTGCTTGCGTCGTCGAGTACGTAGCTGTAGTAGCGGTCGTTATCATCGCGGTCGAAATGGTAGGAATTGGTCTTACCGGTATGGTTGTGTTAAGCGTTTTTATCGAAGTCAATTCAAAATTTGATTTAAAATTATTTTCGGCGGTTTTTTCCGTAAGGTTCCCCGCGATATTTCCCGCGTTAACCTAGCTATGCTGCGATTCCGCATCGGAATCGCATGTTGATTGTCATTTGACTTCGAGCTATTGGCAAGCGGAGAGAATCCGCTCTCATCCGCTCGATTAAGGTTTTCAAATTGTCTGTGCGCAATCTGTACTTGCGCTTCTTCGCTAAATTTCGCATGTTTCAAAACGGTGCAGAGTCTTTGTTCGCGACGAGTCCGCGAAACTAAATCATCGTCACTAGTTGACTGGACGAAATCCGCGGCTGTATAGTCGCCGCGTAAACGCCTATATAACCTATCTACACGTACAAAGGGCGTACCATCACGCGTCAATTCTAGCTAATCAAGTATAGAATCGAATTCATCGCTTGTTAGATTCAAAATTCATCCTTGGATCGCGACTCCGTACGTTTGATCGAAATCACACTCGTTCATGCACGCCATTTTGAATTATAAAAATTAAATAAAATTTAAATTTTAGGCCTTATTCGCAAAATAAATTCTCACAATTAAAAAATTTATCAAACAAATTACAAAATAATTGCAAATCACTATTAAATTATACGCAAATTCGCTTAACCAATTAAAATTTAATAAAATCAACTAATTTGCAAAAAAAACAAAATATTACAAATCTGCAACTTGTCAAAATAAATTTTCCAATTGTTTACAAAAAAAAAATAGAATTAAAATGAATTCACAAATTTAGTATACAAAGAAATTTGTAGAATTTAAAGTAATTGTTTAAAGATAATAATTATTTAAAAAAAAACAAAATTTTAAATTGCGAAGAAACGCTATTAAATTATTTTAATAATTTATAATAACAACAACAAAAAATTAAATTGAATTCAAATTTAAAAAAATAAATTAATTTACTTTATTTGTATTTACGCTATTTTTAATAATAAATGCAATAAAATAATAACAATTCAGAACCGTGAAAATAATTGTCTCATTTACACGATCAGCCGCTCAGTAGTAATACGACTATAATAAGCCGTATAGGCGGAGGCGGCGGTAATCTTTATTTAGCGAAACGCGAGAAAAGAGGGTAAACAACTAAATAAACAACAATGCAGTAATTAAGTAGCAAAAAAATAAATATATTCGGAAAAGTAGTACAGGCGCGTCGCAGCTCGCGAAACGCAGGTCGATATATATACGCGAGGAATAAAGAGAGAAAGAGAGAGAGAGTATCGAACTGTCACTTACAGTGCGTTGCTCGCGAACGAAAATAAGAGAACTTGAAGATCTGCGTAGACGCACCCTCGAATGTCCTGGACTGCGTTGACGCCAGATAAAGGAACCACTGGTCACCAACAAATAAATAAAAACCAGTCACAGCACCAAAATGATCAATAAAAAATTAACCGTGCGGCTCGATGCAGAATTACGGTTAAGTACGGCTAAGGCAACGGCTGAAATCTATCTCTCTCAAAGGCTGAGAATCGTCTCTCAACGGTTGAGTTTAGTCTCACGACGGTTAAGTTTAGTCTCACGAAGGTTAAGTTTAATCTCACGACGGTTAAGTTTAATCTAAGTGCTCTCGCACTTACGAACCGAAAACTCTCTCTCTCTTTCCCTACTTTTACCTTTACGAAGGTCCGCGAAAATCGCCGAAAATCGTCGAACGTCGACCTGTAACATCTGATAGAGATTAATAAATGTGGCTAGACAAAGAGAGAGAGAGAACATGACGAATTATCAAATATTTAATATTTATTAAATTCGTCATAGTTTCTATCAAGAGTTTATAAATATTTTAAGGTATGATTAAGTATATGACTTAATGTTTCCCATGAGACCTGTATATATCGTAACAGCGAATAATTTTTATTTGACTTCTGCAGTTAAACAAAGTACCAGCACTTGACAACTATTTTATGTTTAGAAAAAGAATAGACACGTTCAATTCTAAATTAGAAATATTACGTTATAGACATTAGATTGCTTTATTTCAACTTTTTCTAAACTATCATCAGTATACAAGAGGATATTAGTAAATCATAAAAAACTTTTTAAACACTGAACCAACGGTGGTGCAAGTATTATTTTATTTAAAGAGAGTAAAAAAGAGAGAAATTACTTTTTTATTAGTTTTTCAGAAATTAATTTTGTACAAATAAATGTTATCATTATTATATAAAATTGTTGATCTATTGCTGTAAGACACGGGAAGGATAGACATTGTGTATTTAAAGGGAATAAAAATACGAGAAATTTATTTTTTATCAGATTTGCAGAAATTAATAAAATTATTAAAAAATTAATTATATATTGCTTGTAGGACATGATAGTACTAGAATTGAAATGAAAATTTGTAGGATACTTTTCTGAAAAAATGTTTGTTTTCAAAGTAATAGATATTTGTATTTTTAAAAATAAATACTTGTTGATTCCACTTTGATTTCAGTACTTTCTATTGCAGAAACTTTTTATGGAGTTTAAGAATTAATATATAAAAGTTATAGTTAAATTAAAAATGTGGTAAAAAATACTTGTCGACTATTCCGCTTCGATTTCAGTACTTTCAATTGCAGAAATTTTATATAAATATATATACTGGGTGATCCAGAAACATAGGTAACATATATATATATTCCGATTCAGAAAATTAATTCGAGTATAACCCCGTCGGAATTTTTAAAAAATATTAATTAGGCGAAAATATTAATATAAATAATATTAAATGGGCCAATCAGAGGACGGATTAGGGAAGAAAGGTGAGCGGCGTTGCCGCGCGGGACTAATGCAACAGGTCAACGAGCGAAGCAGCCGAGGCGCCTGAACATAGCTAATGCATATAGCAGAAGCGAAGATCGCGAAAGCGAATGAATCGCAAAATATATTTTACGAGATTGATTGTATGAATAAAATGTACAATCAAGGAAATGATTTTTATTTAAATTTGAATTAGACCGCAGACTAATAAATTCATTACTACTATTATTAATTTACTTACTAAATCTATGATTTGCGTGCGTTATAAATATGAGATTATTACAGTTTTTAATCTCATCGTATTTACATTAATTTATTGAAACCTTTATGACGAATTTTAAGACAATAAAATTTTGAATTGAATTAAGTTTTGTGTACAATATAGCCAATAAATACGTTTACCATAAAGATATATCGCTACATATTGGAAATATATTAATTAATTTTGCAAGTATATTGGCAATAATATTGCTAGGTAAATAATTCCTAGTCCGTAAAAATAAAATTTAGCTCAAGTCTCAATTCTCCGTTTAAAAAACATAATGCTACCGCGAGCGCTCTCCGATGTTCGCGCTCATCAAATTTTGTACTCGCGGAGTAAGCCCGCCGCGGACGCTCTCCGACGTCCGCATTGCAAGATCAAACGTGCTCGAAAAAAGTTACTTCGTTAAAATTACAATTCATTGTGTTTCAGACTTAATAAATATTTTGGAAAACTCGTTCCAAATGTTTAGGATAATAATTGCAATAGTCTGGCTGTTGAATTGAATTGAGTGTTCAATATACAAAATGCCAATGAATAACTACCATAAATTCGCAATATATTGGTAATATATTAGCAATAATATTGCTAGTAAGTTAATTCCGAGTCCGTGTAAAATAAAATCTAGCTGAACCCTCGATGAAGTTGGTAAATGAATAATAGTCTGGGAATCATCTAGCTATAGTATATCGATAATATGTTTACGTTTACCAAATATTTTTAAACTGATTTTCTATAATATATTAGTATATGCTGAACAAATTGATATCATTAAAATTAATTGGATTATATCTTTACTAAAAATCGGTATTATGAGATATCGTGGATTTATGTCACGCATCTTAGTAATTATTCGGATGACCAAAGACAGACGTTCATTCACGTTTTCATTCATTTGAGGTAATAAAAGATCATCGATTCGTCGGTAGTATTGACAATTTGGAAGACACGAAAAATATTGGCGATATTGATAATACTTTGACAACATATTGGCGATATAATGGCAACATATTGGCAATATATTGACAACACTTTGGCAACATACTGGCAATATATTGGCAACAAAATGGCAACATATTGGAAATATATTGGCAACATATTGGCAATTGTGACGATGTAAAATACAACGCACAAGTACATGCACATGGCTTGTATTTACAAGTCATGTGCATGCATAACTGTTAACTTTATGATAGATCGCGATCGCGTCGCAGGTAGCGAATCCCTCGCAGGCGGACCGAAGTGCACTGATGCACTTTTAAAAATAAACACTGATACCCACGGTATGGGTATGTTTTAGCACGGAGCCGACGAACGACGCGACCGATACCCGACGGTAGTACGCGGACTACGACCGAGACCCCGGCCGAGAGGTATCGTGAGCCAAGGACCGAGCCCAGGTCGTCTCACGATACCTGGCGAATCCGATGCTGATGTCAACAAGACGGGAGGTTAGGCGGCGTCCTAACCTCAACCGTCACACGTGCTCAGCAGACGACGACGGCTGAGATGGCGCATGGGTGCGCGCACGCCCGAACTACGTACTAGTAGTCGGGAGAGCCAGGGTGCTCCCCCACCTTACACCCGTATACCGGGGAACGCGGCACCGACGGCGACGATCGTGCGGCACTAGGCGAGGTGCGCGGGAAGGGGGGATCACTCGAGCAGCGAGAGTGTTGCGCGCGCGAAGACGCTCGAGTGAGCGACCGTAGTGGGATAATGGGTGGGAGCGCGCGGAGCGAGGGGAGCGCGAGTAGAGTAGGAGTCGCGGTATACCTAATTTATACGGTATACCGCGACATATTAGAGTATATATATATATAGATATATAGACGGCGCGCACACCTATGGATTGGTGTATATTTTGTATATAGCGCGCACGTATATTAATATTAGATTGATTAGTTTAGCTAGTAGCGTCGTTAATTTTAAATAAAAATTAGGTAGATCCGTCGGTAGAGTTGGGGCGATTCGTAATAATTTTAAAGTATGTATATAGTTGTAAATAGCGGAGGACATGAATTAAATTTTAATTGTGTATGAGTGTGTCGGGAATAGTTAGTATTAATTACATAGCCGGTAGGCACGGGGCGGCAGCGCCGACTGGGTTACCGATATGGTAATTAAGTATTTGTAATGCGCGCCTTCCGAGTGCCAGTGGATGATTGGTTGTGTGATCGACCCAATAATGAACAGGTCGGTGGTGACGTAAACCACTATTATTGGGTAATCGGCCTTGACGGAAATAAGATCAAGGCTGACTACGCGTATCGATCACGCAATCAACCACCCTAATCAACGCCGGTAGATAAGGAGTATAGTAAGATAGAGCAGGATAGCGATAGGGTGGGGAGGAAAATCCTTAATTTTGGGGATTAAGCCACGCCGCGAGCCGGATGAAGAAGCCGGTCTCGATGATTCGCTACCCGATCGTCCGACGAGGCAGCCGATTTTTGAGTTCGTTGAGTAGTATTGAGGCTGAGTAGCCATTTTTACGAGTTGAGTAGAGTTGAGTTAGAGTTGAGAAGCAGAGTCGAGCGGAGTCGTTTTGGAGTTGATAAATCCATTAGGCGAGTAATAGTTACGGTTAGCCCGACGGGCGGCCGAATTATATTAATATTATATTTTTATATATTTGCCGGACGGACGGAGTGGTGTGAGAGAGGGTGTGCACGTGTGTGTGAGTCGGTCGCGGATCGCGTTAATATTGTGTCGGTGCCGGAGTGTGTTATATCTTTTGCGTAAAAGTTTGGAATAAAATTCGAGAAGTTGATTATTGAATTCGGGAGTGTATTTATTTGATTTTTCCTTTACTCCAAAGCCGCCGGTTCCGAGGTGGTCAGCCGTCGGAATTCCCTCTGTGACGAGGAGTCGAGGTGAGGATTTGCCGGGTTGCCGAGTAGTTTTGTAAAGTAGTTATTTCATTTTATTTAAATATCGCCAGGCGCCCAACTAAATATAAATCGGCGATATCTAGCCATTTTCAACGTCGCTACGACGGAACCTCCGTCGGCCTTAATTTAATTTAATTAGATTTTTCCCGACGAAAAGTAGCGTCGCACAATATATTGGCAACATATTGGCAACATATTGGCAATATATTTACAATACTTTGGCAACATATTTGCAACATATTGGCAATATATTGACAATACTTTGGCAACATATTGGCAATATATTGACAATACTTTGGCAACATATTGGCAACATATTGGCAATATATTGACAATACTTTGGCAACATATTGGCAACATATTGGCAACATATTGGCAATATATTGATAATACAAATAATAGATACTTAACGAAATACACTTTTAACTGCAAGATTTAAGCCAGACTTTAAGCCATAGTTGCGCAAACACTTTCACACACATATAGCCATACAATAGCCATACTAAAAGATCAACTTTTCAATCCTTGTAACTACCCTCTGTATTGGTTGGTAACAAAAACCGACATAAGAAAAATCAACGAGTTATTTTGTTATTCTAAAATATCTGTCTTTGTTGATAGCTTTAAATTGTCTTCTCGTTCTTGCATTAGTAGCACTAACTGTGTGAGAAGTTTCATCAACCACCTAACTACAGGAGGGTAGTAATAAGGAATGAAATTTGCTTTTTTATCGAGAAATAGACATTTTCATGTTATTTTCTTATCTAAAATATCTGTCCTTTGTTGATTTCGTACCAACCAATACAGAAGGTAGTTACAAGGAATGAAAAGTTGATCTTTTAGTATGGCTAATTGTATGGCTGTATGTATATCTGAAAGTGTTTGTGAAAGTATGGCTTTAAGTCTGGCTTAAATCTTGCAGTTAAAGTGTATTTCGTTAAGTACCCGCGTAAAAAAATTAAAGTTTATATGAACTTTATATAAACTTTAGGTTTGGCTAAACTTGATATGGGGTTGGCCAACGAGACTGAGCCGAACTTATGCAATTGACTGTTCAAGTTTGGCGAAAGTATATCAAATGTTCAGCTGAAATTCATATAAAGTTTTTCTAAAACTTTTTTACAATTACTGACAAATAAAATATAGTTTATACTAACAAGGGGAGTACATGACCTCCGGGAAACGGATCTCATCCTAACTTTGGTATGTCTTTTATAATATAAAAATATGAAGAAAGTCAAGTTATCTTTTGCCAATGGCCACTTTTACGGAAGTTATTCGACACCCAATAATAATAGCAGTAAAAAATACTTCTAATTCGGTCGCTTATAACTCAAAAACAAATAAAGATAAACAATCAAACCAAAAATCAGAAGAAAGCTGAGTTCGAGTAGATATGGTTTGAGAAAAAAAGAAGCTCAAATTGCTTAATTTGAAGCAAAGTTATGAAGAAAATAAGAAATTGAAGATTATTAAGCCAAAATTTAATATGAAACATTTATTGTTTCTTTTGTCCTAATAGTCTTCAATTTCTTATTTTCTTCATTACTTTGCTTCAAATTAAGCAATTTGAGCTTCTTTTTTTTCAAACCATATCTACTTGAACTCAGCTTTCTTCTGGTTTTTGGTTTGATTGTTTATCTTTATTTGTTTTCGAGTTATAAGCGACCGAATTGGAAGTATTTTTTACTGCTATTATTATTGGATGCCGAATAACTTCCGTAAAAGTGGCCATTGGTAAGAGATAACTTGACTTTCTTCATATTTTTATATTATAAAAGACATACCAAAGTTAGGATAAGATCCGTTTCCCGGAGGTCATGTACTTCCCTTGTAAGTTTAGCTAAACTCAATGTTAACGTGATAGCAAGTTCAGGTTTATAAAGTCATATAATGTTGATATCAACATACCCAAAGAAAAATTATAAAAATCTTCTTTAACTGACATCAGTAAGAATACATCGGTTAGAAAAACGGAGATATATTCCAAAAAATTCGAATCCGTCACTGAAAAGTGTTGTCCATTTCCTTAGTTTTGAAGACATAACCTGAAAGAAGAAATTTAAAAAACCACAAAGTATCTATTTTCACCATTTTTCTAACCGATGTATTCTTACTGATGTCAGTTAAAGAAGATTTTTATAATTTTTCTTTGGGTATGTTGATATCAACATTATATGACTTTATAAACCTGAACTTGCTATCACGTTAATATTGAGTTCAGCTAAACTTAGTATAAACTATATTTTATTTGTCAGTAATTGTAAAAAAGTTTTAGAAAAACTTTATATGAATTTCAGCTGAACATTTGATATACTTTCGCCAAACTTGAACAGTCCATTGCACAAGTTCGGCTCAGTCTCGTTGGCCAACCCCATATCAAGTTTAGCCAAACCTAAAGTTTATATAAAGTTCATACAAACTTTAATTTTTTTACGCGGGTACTTAACGAAATACACTTTAACGGCAAGATTTAAGCCAGACTTAAAGCCATACTTTCACAAACACTTTCAGATATACATACAGCCATACAATTAGCCATAATAAAAGATCAACTTTTCATTCCTTGTAACTACCCTCTGTATTGGTTGGTACGAAAAGCCAACTTAAGAAAAATCAACAAAGGACAGATATTTTAGATAAGAAAATAACATGAAAATGTCTATTTCTCGATAAAAAAGCAAATTTCATTCCTTATTACTACCCTCCTGTAGTTAGGTGGTTGATGAAACTTCTCACACAGTTAGTGCTACTAATGCAAGAACGAGAAGACAATTTAAAGCTATCAACAAAGACAGATATTTTAGAATAACAAAATAACTCGTTGATTTTTCTTATGTCGGTTTTTGTTACCAACCAATACAGAGGGTAGTTACAAGGATTGAAAAGTTGATCTTTTAGTATGGCTAAAAGTGTTTGCGCAACTATGGCTTAAAGTCTGGCTTAAATCTTGCAGTTAAAAGTGTATTTCGTTAAGTATCTATTATTTGTATTATCAATATATTGCCAATATGTTGCCAATATGTTGCCAATATGTTGCCAAAGTATTGTCAATATATTGCCAATATGTTGCAAATATGTTGCCAAAGTATTGTAAATATATTGCCAATATGTTGCCAATATGTTGCCAATATATTGCCAATATGTTGCCATTTTGTTGCCAATATATTGCCAGTATGTTGCCAAAGTATTGTCAATATATTGCCAATATGTTGCCAATATATTTCCAATATGTTGCCATTTTGTTGCCAATATATTGCCAGTATGTTGCCAAAGTGTTGTCAATATATTGCCAATATGTTGCCATTATATCGCCAATATGTTGCCAAAGTATTATCAATATCGCCAATATGTTTCGTGTCTTCCAAATTGTCAATACTACCGACGAATCGATGATCTTTTATTACCTCAAGTGAATGAAAACGTGAATGAACGTCTGTCTTTGGTCATCCGAATAATTACTAAGATGCGTGACATAAATCCACGATTTCTCATAATACCGATTTTTAGTAAAGATATGATCGAATTAATTTTAATGATATCGATTTGTTCAGCATATACTAATATATTATAAAAAATCAATTTAAAAATATTTGGTAAACGTAAACATATTATAGATATACTATAGCTGATATATGATTCCCAGACTATTATAAAACTTCATCGAGGGTTCAGCTAGATTTTATTTTACACGGACTCGGAATTAACTTACTAGCAATATTATTGCTAATATATTACCAATATATTGTGAATTTATGGTAATTATTCATTGGCATTTTGTATATTGAACACTCAAATCAATTCAACAGCCAGACTATTGCAATTATTAGCCTAAACATTTGGAACGAGTTTTCCAAAATATTTATTAAGTCTGAAACACAATGAATTGTAATTTTAACGAAGTAACTTTTTTCGAGCACGTTTGATCTTGCAATGCGGACGTCGGAGAGCGTCCGCGGCGGGCTTACTCCGCGAGTACAAAATTTGATGAGCGCGAACATCGGAGAGCGCTCGCGGTAGCATTATGTTTTTTAAACGGAGAATTGAGACTTGAGCTAAATTTTATTTTACACGGACTAGGAATTATTTACCTAGCAATATTATTGCCAATATACTTGCAAAATTAATTAATATATTTCCAATATGTAGCGATATATCTTTATGGTAAACGTATTTATTGGCTATATTGTACACAAAACTTAATTCAATTCAAAATTTTATTGTCTTAAAATTCGTCATAAAGGTTTCAATAAATTAATGTAAATACGATGAGATTAAAAACTGTAATAATCTCATATTTATAACGCACGCAAATCATAGATTTAGTAAGTAAATTAATAATAGTAGTAACGAATTTATTAGTCTGCGGTCTAATTCAAATTTAAATAAATATCATTTCCTTGATTGTACATTTTATTCATACAATCAATCTCGTAAAATATATTTTGCGATTCATTCGCTTTCGCGATCTTCGCTTCTGCTATATGCATTAGCTATGTTCAGGCGCCTCGGCTGCTTCGCTCGTTGACCTGTTGCATTAGTCTCGCGCGGTAACGCCGCTCACCTTTCTTCCCTAATCCGTCCTCTGATTGGCCCATTTCAATATTTTTTTAAAATTCCGACGGGGTTATACTCGAATTAATTTCCTAAATCGGAATATATATATATGTTACCTATGTTTCTGGATCACCCTGTATATATATAATGTTAAATATAAGTTACATATAAAAAAGGTGTTAACACAATACTTGCGGGTTTTGACACCTTCTTGGAAGGTGTGTTCGATTTCAATTCTTTCAATTGCATATAACTATTATGAAATATAAGTTACATATAAAAAAGGTGTAATTAAAATATAAATAAGTAGAAAAAATATGGGAGTTAGATTCAAAATACTTATCGATTCCACTTTGATTTCAATACTTTAAATTGCAAATGTTTCTTATATGGAGTTTTGTAATATAAAAGAAAATATTTAATTGAAATTCAAAGAAACAGAAAGAAATAGGGGTAATAATTAAAGTTATTTATTAGATAAATTTTATTTATACAAAAAAAAATTATTTTTAGCAAAAAAGTGAAATATTGAAAAATATTTAAAAAACGTGATTGGAAAATACCCATACTTATGCGGATTTATACACCTTCTTGAAGGTTTTAAAAAATCGACTAAGTATTTCTTCAATTTAACTACCAGATGAGCATTTTTAAAATATGTTTGTAATCCACCCATACTTGCGAATTACAAAAATTATAAATTAAACACTTTCTAAAAATAATATGTACAGATTTCTAGCTCTTTTTGGCCATTGTTTTTTTTTTAATTTTCAAATAATTTATTTCAAACCACTGATTATTTTGACGTAACATATTTGCGTAGTGGCCACTTTCAATACAATCACCATTATAAAATATTTCACTCAAAACTTTATATTTTTTTTCCAATATTCACAATAGACTTTGGAATTTCGTTGATACCATAATTAGTTAATTTATCTCCATTAGTCAATACCAAACTTTATCTTTTTTATTATTTTTTCTGACACTATGAAATAGTCTACATCTAATATATATATATATCAAGGGGCGCGTGTCGCGCACCCGAGGCAAGTACGGGTACGCGGCACTAGCCCTATATACAGTTAAAACAAACCTTTAATTTTTACTTTCTTAATTTTTTAATGTACATCTTTTTTTATACGTTTCAACATTAACCCCCAATAATTCTTAGTCATATTTTATAGTTTCGACAAAATTTTGGATTCATTCATTACCGCATTTTTACAATAAAACGATATCAAGATTTCGGATGTCGAATTCTTTACTTTCGGAATGAGAGAAAAATTTTTCTTTTTCTTCGTGTTCTCCAACATTATATATCTATATATACTCATAATAAATAATAGGCGATGAGAGACTAGAGACTATATAGAGATGTTGAAGCAGCGCCGCCTACCGGTCGAAATTCTTTACTTTCGGAATAAGAGGAAAATTTTTCTGTTTCTTCGTGTTCTCCAACACTATATATATATATTTTATATAGACAGCTAATTTAACCCTTAAAATTAACTATTATTTTAAATTTTCAAATCTAAAATTAATCGGGGGGCCTTTGGATATATATATATATATATATAATATTATGACATTCCCGTATCTTCATCAAAAATGTCACCTAACCTAACACATAGGTGCAGGGGATTAGATTTACTTACACGGGAGAGAAAGAGAGATAGAGTGAAGTGAGAGATAATCAAGTCAAACGTCAACCTGCGTGTACATTACAGCGTGCAAAAAGTGTTACAGATAAAACAAGTATTTCTGTGTAAAGAAAAATAGCATCTCACTAATAAGATGAGTAAATAAACGATAAAAAGGAAACAGTCCGAAGAGAGATAGAATATTTAATGAAATCGAACTTAATTACAATGAACAAATGGAACAAATAAAAACTAGCGAACAAAACTCAGATGTTAAGAAACGTAATAATGGAATTCATTGCATTAAGTTTAATAAGGATGAATGTATTTTTCAGTTTGCAATATATGATGATGACGAACATATAAAAACATATACTGTTCGAATTTTTAATGAAAATAATAAGGGAACATTTGGAGTTTTGGATATTCCATTGGCCATAGATTTGCATCAAGTAGTTAAAGAAACACCTTTTTGGATAATATTGTAAATACTCCAATATTTGTAAGAAATCTTAAGTTACACTTAGACACGTATCACAAATGAAAAAAACAATATGATGATTTGAAATCTTATTTGGAAGATGTTTGTAATTGTTCTGTGGATGTGCATTATTCTTATACTATTGTTTTATAACATTTCTGAAATGCAAAGATTTTGAAACTAATATTTACTTTAACATAATTGTTTATGTATTTTATGACTTAACAAAAGAAAATCCTATCGAAGTAAAATTTGACTTAAATAGCTTTGATGATATTGACAATACTAATATGAAGCAGCATTTAGAATCTTTTTCAAATGTTTTAAAACTTTAACATTAAAAGAAGCATTTATTCAAATAACTGAATAAGATAATGCACCTATGGAATGGAAGTTGGAAAAATATGATACAATATTAAATTTAAGTGTAAGTATTTTTTAACTAAAGACTTTAAAACTGAAAAAACATTATTCATTTACTTCTCTTTTAGGATTTATCAGATTTTGAAAGCTCAGATGATGATATTAGCCAGATGAGCACTCCAAAAAAGAAACAAACAAAACAAGCGGTGAAGAAGCTTTCATATACTAAAATTAAAAAAACAACTGTTAATAATTTACAAACTAACAAAAAGTCACAAGGTAAAAATGATGGCTCGACTGAACAGTATAGTCAAGGAAATTCTCAAACAAATATGAATGTTAAACAAACACAGAAAACTAACAAGAAAAAGAAAAAAAAAACTTCAAGATACAATGAGACAAACAAAACTAAACTTTACATTAGAGAAGAATGCAAATGAAAAAAATGTTACTGGTGATAATAGTGCAATAAGCGCTGCTATTCATATTGTGAATAAAAAAAGGGTAGAACAATTAAAGCAAGTCAACACATCCAAAGGAGAATCAAATAGTGAAATGGATAAAACAGATAAAATTAATAAAGTTAATTCAAAAGGTAAACTGCAAAAACAGCAATTAGCTAGCAAGCTAGTTAATTTAAATAAGACTATTGACATGAAAAGGAAATCAATAACAAAAATAAATACCTTTAGAAGACCACATAGTATAATTAACAAACGAATCAAGCAACCTATCATAACAAGTACACCACTTCATGTGCAAACTAATAAATTATTTCAACCAACTACAAATGATAATTTGGACATCAGTGAAATAAGTAGAAGAGAATCTGTAAATACCAATAATCATAATAGCAGTAGTAGTAGTACCAGAAACCTAAGACTTTCTCGTAATTAAAAAAATTGTATAAATTTAAAATTGTTAATATTATTTAATTATGGTTGCAAAACACCAATATATTAAGTATATGATGGAATGTGCATCCAATAATTAAACACGCACATTATTTTTGTACAATATACAATAACATTCTAATATTTTTCATCCAAAATAATTGAATAAACAATTATTTATTAACTTCTAAGAAAGGAAATAAGGATATTTATTTACAAAATGTTTCTTATTAGAAATAATAAATTATATTTTTTAATGTCTTTACACTTTCTTAACAAATATATTATACTAAAATTGTTCATCAACATTCTTCAATGAACTAATAATGCACAGTCTATTTTGTTTTTAACTTGTCGGAAGCACTTCATCTCTGAAGGCAAGAGCAGAAACTACATTTTGGTGTCCTTGATATTCTCTCTTCACAGTTCCTGTTGCTATATTCCATAATCTTGCAACACCATCCGACGAAGCAGTAAAAATGTATTGCGAATCAGCACTGAAAGCTACATCCCAAACCCATCGTTTAGCTTCATGCTGTAGAACTTGCACCTCGGAAAAGTCTGTTGTTTTCCAAACTTTGGCAGTCTTATCTGCTGAAGTAGTAACAAGAAGTGTACTATCAGGACTAAACTTACATCTAAGTGCATATGCTCTATGTGCATTTAACACTTATGCCTAGGATTTAATTTTGTAGGTTCTTCACCGATACCACCGGTAACTGTCCATATAAAACAATGACCTGTTGTTAACAGCAGCCATATAAGTCCCAACTGCATCAACTGCTATGTCTTGAATAGAAGCTTCTGCTTCAGGTATTAATTGCTCATTATGGTCTGACCTTAGATCCCACAAATGTATAACTCCACTTTTTGCTTGATACGTTTCATGACTGGGCTCCAGAATCTAAATTGTTAAATAAATTATTTTATTAACAAATAATTATATTATTTTTAACTTCTCTAAAATAATTTATTCAAATAATTAATAAACATTTCCTAAATTTTTTTTACTATTTTTATTTAAGGGGGTTCCAAAGTCAATTTTTATCCTCCCTACCTTATCGACTGAGTAAATCAAATAATCGATTATAATTAGATAATTATATTATTATACCGAGAAATAAGAGTTCATTGCCCTTCGTATATGGATTATTTAAGTGTGTGCAAAATTTGGGACAGCAAAATTATCACGTTTTTGTTTAAACCCTTACCAAAAATTTTGAGTATGCTGCGCCCGTCTCACATTTTTGGGAAGGGATTAAATACAAACGAAATAATATTTTTGTCTCAAACTTTGTACATAGTTAACTTATTCATATACGAAGGGAAGTGTACTCATAAATATATTCAGAACATTAAAAAAAATAGTAGACTTTGATACCGCAACAGTAACAAAATAAAATCTTACGCCATAAGTTACCGTTCGGTGGCGCTAGCGGTAGAAAGATACGAAGGTTACGCGAGCGCAGCAGCCGCCATCTTAGACTGTCAGCTGCATGGCAAACAGTCAACTTTTTTCAAAGTTGTCGATTGGACGTGCAAACATATTGATATGCACACACAGGGATCATGAAACAAAACTTTTATGTTTATAGGTTAAACATTTAAGCAAATTAAATAACAGGCGCACTTTAGTACGAAGAGAATAACCAGAATACTGAATGTCTATTATTAGTTGGAGAGTGGGGACTTCGTGGTGCGTGCGCTCCGTCGATCGCCGGCGTACACGCACCACGAAGTCATTTTTACCGCACGATTCAAACCGTTTGATTATTATAAAAAAAATCTTTCGGTATTCAATGTCGTCTTATTTTCTGATTACGTTAAATATTAAAGTAAATTAATTAACAGGCGAATTTTAGTACGCAGGAATAACCAAAATACTGAATGTCTATTATTAGTTGGAGAGTGGGGACTTCGTGGTGCGTGCGCTCCGTCGATCGCCGGCGTACACGCACCACGAAGTCATTTTTACCGCTCGATTCAACACGTTTGATTATTATAAAAAAAATCTTTCGGTATTCAATGTCGTCTTATTTTCTGATTACGTTAAATATTAAAGTAAATTAATTAAGAGGCGAATTTTAGTACGCAGGAATAACCAAAATACTGAATGTCTATTATTAGTTGGAGAGTGGGGACTTCGTGGTGCGTGCGCTCCGTCGATCGCCGGCGTACACGCACCACGAAGTCATTTTTACCGCTCGATTCAACCCGTTTGATTATTATAAAAAAAATCTTTCAGTATTCAATGTCGTCTTATTATTCTGAATAAGTTAAACATTTAAGTAAATTATTAACAGGCGCACTTTAGTACGAAGAGAATAACCAGAATTCTGAATGTCTATTATTAGTTGGAGAGTGGGGACTTCGTGGTGCGTGCGCTGCGTCGATCGCCTGCGTGCACGCACCACGAAGTCATTTTTACCGCTCGATTCAACTCGTTCGATTATTATAAAAAAAATCTTTCGGTATTCAATGTCGTCTTATTTTCTGATTACGTTAAATATTAAAGTAATTTAATTAACAGGCGAATTTTAATACGCAGGAATAACCAAAATAATGAATGTCTATTATTAGTTGGAGAGTGGGGACTTCGTGGTGCGTGCGCTCCGTCGATCGCCTGCGTACACGCACCACGAAGTCATTTTTACCGCTCGATTCAACCCGTTTGATTATTATAAAAAAAATCTTTCGGTATTCAATGTCGTCTTATTTTCTGATTACGTTAAATATTAAAGTAAATTAATTAAGAGGCGAATTTTAGTACGCAGGAATAACCAAAATACTGAATGTCTATTATTAGTTGGAGAGTGGGGACTTCGTGGTGCGTGCGCTCCGTCGATCGCCGGCGTACACGCACCACGAAGTCATTTTTACCGCACGATTCAACCCGTTTGATTATTATAAAAAAAATCTTTCGGTATTCAATGTCGTGTTATTTTCTGATTACGTTAAATATTAAAGTAAATTAATTAACAGGCGAATTTTAGTACGCAGGAATAACCAAAATACTGAATGTCTATTATTAGTTGGAGAGTGGGGACTTCGTGGTGCGTGCGCTCCGTCGATCGCCTGCGTACACGCACCACGAAGTCATTTTTACCGCTCGATTCAACCCGTTTGATTATTATAAAAAAAATCTTTCGGTATTCAATGTCGTCTTATTATTCTGAATTAAGTTAAACATTTAAGTAAATTATTAAGAGGCGCACTTTAGTACGAAGAGAATAACCAGAATACTGAATGTCTATTATTAGTTGGAGAGTGGGGACTTCGTGGTGCGTGCGCTCCGTCGATCGCCGGCGTACACGCACCACGAAGTCATTTTACCGCTCGATTCAACCCGTTTGATTATTATAAAAAAAATCTTTCGGTATTCAATGTCGTGCTTATTTTCTGATTACGTTAAATATTAAAGTAAATTAATTAACAGGCGAATTTTAGTACGCAGGAATAACCAAAATACTGAATGTCTATTATTAGTTGGAGAGTGGGGACTTCGTGGTGCGTGCGCTCCGTCGATCGCCGGCGTACACGCACCACGAAGTCATTTTTACCGCTCGATTCAACCCGTTTGATTATTATAAAAAAAATCTTTCGGTATTCAATGTCGTCTTATTATTCTGAATAAGTTAAACATTTAAGTAAATTATTAACAGGCGCACTTTAGTACGAAGAGAATAACCAGAATACTGAATGTCTATTATTAGTTGGAGAGTGGGGACTTCGTGGTGCGTGCGCTGCGTCGATCGCCTGCGTGCACGCACCACGAAGTCATTTTTACCGCTCGATTCAACCCGTTTGATTATTATAAAAAAAATCTTTCAGTATTCAATGTCGTCTTATTATTCTGATAAGTTAAACATTTAAGTAAATTAATTAACAGGCGCACTTTAGTACGAAGAGAATAACCAGAATACTGAATGTCTATTATTAGTTGGAGAGTGGGGACTTCGTGGTGCGTGCGCTCCGTCGATCGCCTGCGTACACGCACCACGAAGTCATTTTTACCGCTCGATTCAACCCGTTTGATTATTATAAAAAAATCTTTCAGTATTCAATGTCGTCTTATTATTCTGAATAAGTTAAACATTTAAGTAAATTAATTAACAGGCGAACTTTAGTACGAAGAGAATAACCAGAATACTGAATGTCTATTATTAGTTGGAGAGTGGGGACTTCGTGGTGCGTGCGCTCCGTCGATCGCCGGCGTACACGCACCACGAAGTCATTTTTACCGCTCGATTCAACCCGTTTGATTATTATAAAAAAAATCTTTCAGTATTCAATGTCGTCTTATTATTCTGATAAGTTAAACATTTAAGTAAATTATTAACAGGCGCACTTTAGTACGAAGAGAATAACCAGAATTACTGAATGTCTATTATTAGTTGGAGAGTGGGGACTTCGTGGTGCGTGCGCTCCGTCGATCGCCTGCGTACACGCACCACGAAGTCATTTTTACCGCTCGATTCAACCCGTTTGATTATTATAAAAAAAATCTTTCGGTATTCAATGTCGTCTTATTATTCTGAATAAGTTAAACATTTAAGTAAATTATTAATAGGCGCACTTTAGTACGAAGAGAATAACCAGAATACTGAATGTCTATTATTAGTTGGAGAGTGGGGAATTCGTGGTGCGTGCGCTGAGTCGATCGCCTGCGTGCACGCACCACGAAGTCATTTTTACCGCTCGATTCAACCCGTTTGATTATTATAAAAAAATCTTTCGGTATTCAATGTCGTCTTATTTTCTGATTACGTTAAATATTAAAGTAAATTAATTAAGAGGTGAATTTTAGTACGCAGGAATAACCAAAATACTGAATGTCTATTATTAGTTGGAGAGTGGGGACTTCGTGGTGCGTGCGCTCCGTCGATCGCCGGCGTACACGCACCACGAAGTCATTTTTACCGCTCGATTCAACCCGTTTGATTATTATAAAAAAAATCTTTCGGTATTCAATGTCGTCTTATTTTCTGATTACGTTAAATATTAAAGTAAATTAATTAAGAGGTGAATTTTAGTACGCAGGAATAACCAAAATACTGAATGTCTATTATTAGTTGGAGAGTGGGGACTTCGTGGTGCGTGCGCTCCGTCGATCGCCGGCGTACACGCACCACGAAGTCATTTTTACCGCTCGATTCAACCCGTTTGATTATTATAAAAAAAATCTTTCAGTATTCAATGTCGTCTTATTATTCTGAATAAGTTAAACATTTAAGTAAATTATTAACAGGCACACTTTAGTATGAAGAGAATAACCAGAATTCTGAATGTCTATTATTAGTTGGAGAGTGGGGACTTCGTGGTGCGTGCGCTGCGTCGATCGCCTGCGTGCACGCACCACGAAGTCATTTTTACCGCTCGATTCAATTATAAAAAAAATCTTTCAGTATTCAATGTCGTCTTATTATTCTGAATAAGTTAAACATTTAAGTAAATTAATTAACAGGCGCACTTTAGTACGAAGAGAATAACCAGAATACTAAATGTCTATTATTAGTTGGAGAGTGGGGACTTCGTGGTGCGTGCGCTCCGTCGAACGCCTGCGTACACGCACCACGAAGTCATTTTTACCGCTCGATTCAACTCGTTTGATTATTATAAAAAAAATCTTTTAGTATTCAATGTCGTCTTATTATTCTGAATAAGTTAAACATTTAAGTAAATTATTAACAGGCGCACTTTAGTACGAAGAGAATAACCAGAATTCTGAATGTCTATTATTAGTTGGAGAGTGGGGACTTCGTGGTGCGTGCGCTCCGTCGATCGCCTGCGTACACGCACCACGAAGTCATTTCTACCGCTCGATTCAACCCGTTTGATTATTATAAAAAAAATCTTTCGGTATTCAATGTCGTCTTATTTTCTGATTACATTAAATATTAAAGTAAATTAATTAACAGTCGCATTTTAGTACGCAGGAATAACCAAAATACTGAATGTCTATTATTAGTTGGAGAGTGGGGACTTCGTGGTGCGTGCGCTCCGTCGATCGCCGGCGTGCACGCACCACGAAGTCATTTTTACCGCTCGATTCAACTCGTTCGATTATTATAAAAAAAATCTTTCGGTATTCAATGTCGTCTTATTTTCTGATTACGTTAAATATTAAAGTAAATTAATTAACAGGCGAATTTTAATACGCAGGAATAACCAAAATAATGAATGTCTATTATTAGTTGGAGAGTGGGGACTTCGTGGTGCGTGCGCTCCGTCGATCGCCGGCGTGCACGCACCACGAAGTCATTTTTACCGCTCGATTCAATTATAAAAAAAATCTTTCAGTATTCAATGTCGTCTTATTATTCTGAATAAGTTAAACATTTAAGTAAATTAATTAACAGGCGCACTTTAAAGTGGAGTTGTGGATTTTGTTTAGAGGTAAGTTGTTTAGCCGTAGAGGTACTTTGTCATTTATATAGTTATATTACAGGTGAAAAGGTTGGTGTTCCCCTAACCTATCAATTGATATCAAAAGGCAATTGTATACCTTTTTATGCATCCTTTCTTCCTGTTTCCCAGTATACCATTATTTAGTAGTTTGCTTTGTCTGATTTTTTAATATATTCTCAGAAAACCCTGCACTGGGCGTCAACAGTCATCGGAGCCAATCTGTGTACGTGTTGCTGTTCCTCAGACTTGGACGTGGTGCGACGGGCAGATTCTTCATTGTATTGCTTTTTCTTCAATACCGGCTCGCTATAGGATTAACGTGTAGTTCCGTGTTTAATTTACAGGTAAGTTGCTTATCCGTAGGAGCACTTCGTTATTTATATAGTTATATTACAGAGGAGAAGGTTGGTGTTCTCCTAACCTCTCAGTTGATATCAACAGGCCATTGTATACCTTTTTATGCGTCCTTTCTTCCTGTTTCCCATTATACCATTATTTAGTAGTTTGCTTTGTCTGATTTTTTAATATATTCACAGAAAATCCTGCACTGGGCGTCAACAATCATCGGAGCCTATCTGAGTACGTGTTGCTGTTCCTCAGAATTGAACGTGGTGCAACGGGCGGATTCTTCATTGTGTTGCTTTTTCTTCACTACCGGTTCGCTATAGGATTAACGTGTAGTTCCGGGTTTTATTTACAGGTAAGTTGCTTATCCGTAGGAGCACTTCGTTATTTATATTGTTAAATTACAGAGGAGAAGGTTGGTGTTCTCCTAACCTCTCAGTTGATATCAACAGGCCATTGTATATCTTTTTATGCGTCCTTTCTTCCTGTTTCCCATTATACCATTATTTAGTAGTTTGCTTTGTTTGATTTTTTAATATATTTACAGAAAATCCTGCACTGGGCGTCAACAATCATCGGAGCCTATCTGAGTACGTGTTGCTGTTCCTCAGAATTGGACATGGTGCAACGGGCGGATTCTTCATTGTGTTGCTTTTTCTTCAATACCGGCTCGCTATAGGATTAACGTGTAGTTCCGGGTTTTATTTACAGGTAAGTTGCTTATCCGTAGGAGCACTTCGTTATTTATATTGTTAAATTACAGAGGAGAAGGTTGGTGTTCTCCTAACCTCTCAGTTGATATCAACAGGCCATTGTATATCTTTTTATGCGTCCTTTCTTCCTGTTTCCCATTATACCATTATTTAGTAGTTTGCTTTGTCTGATTTTTTAATATATTTACAGAAAATCCTGCACTGGGCGTCAACAATCATCGGAGCCTATCTGAGTACGTGTTGCTGTTCCTCAGAATTGGACGTGGTGCAACGGGCGGATTCTTCATTGTGTTGCTTTTTCTTCAATACCGGCTCGCTATAGGATTAACGTGTAGTTCCGGGTTTTATTTACAGGTAAGTTGCTTATCCGTAGGAGCACTTCGTTATTTATATAGTTATATTACAGAGGAGAAGGTTGGTGTTCTCCTAACCTCTCAATTGATATCATCAGGCCATTGTATACCTTTTTCCTTTTTATGTGTCCTTTCTTCCTGTTTCCCATTATACCATTATTTAGTAGTTTGCTTTGTCTGATTTTTTAACATATTCACAGAAAATGCTGCACTGGGCGTCAACAATCATCGGAGCCTATCTGAGTACGTGTTGCTGTTCCGTCAACAATCATCGGAGCCAATCTGAGTATGTGCTGTTGTTCCTAAGACTTGGACGCGGTGCAGCTCCTAGAAGATATACTACCCTTCAGCTACTGAGTGAGCTAATGATGGTGCTCATCCTGGTTCCTTGGGCTCGTTCCTAGTCAAAGAGTCTAATCATATGTGCTTTTTTCCATACTAGGAACGCTTGAATGCTGGATTCTGGTACTGGTCGTAATTATTATATTTAATTTTAGTTATTAAAAAATTGAACAATTCATTAAACCTGTTGTCACTCCATAGTGAGTAAAAGTGTCAATTATTTGTAACTATGCAAGTGCAGAACTGTAAGCCTAATTGCCCACTCTATAATGAGTAATCAATCCTGAATTTATGGGATTAAGGCATTAAAAATATTTCAGTACGTAACTGAATTTATAAAAAAGTTTTATGATTATAAAAAAAATGATGAAAAGAAAAATGTTTTAAATGATGTAATTATAAATAGCAGTACACAATTATTATTTATAAATATCTTACACGCTATTAAAAAACATTCATTGGATTAAGATATTCTATAATTTGAGTTATAGAATAGGATTTTTCACGCAAGCCCAATGATGGCTAATAACTGTTCGTAGTTATTATATTTAATGTAAGTTATTAAAAAATTGAACAGTTTATTAAAATTGTTGTCGCTCCATAGTGAGTAAGCCTAATTGCCCACTCTATAATGAGTAATCAATCCTAAATTTATGGGATTAAGGCATTAAAAATATTTCAGTACGTAACTGAATTTATAAAAAAGGTTAATGATTATAAAAAAAATGATGAAAAGAAAAATGTTTTAAATGATTTAATTATAAATAGCAGTATACAATTATTAATTATAAATAGCAGTACACAATTATTATTTATAAATATCTTACACGCTATTAAAAAACATTCATTGGATTAAGATATTCTATAATTTGAGTTATAGAATAGGATTTTTCACGCAAGCCCAATGATGGCTAATAACTGTTCGTAGTTATTATATTTAATTTTAGTTATTAAAAAATTGAACAATTTATTAAAATTGTTGTCACTCCATAGTGAGTAAAAATATCAATTGCTTGTAATTGTGCAAGTGCAGAACTGTAAGCCTAATTGCCCACTCTATAATGAGTAATCAATCCTAAATTTATCGGATTAAGGCATTAAAAATATTTCAGTACGTAACTGAATTTATAAAAAAGTTTTATGATTATAAAAATAATGATGAAAAGGAAAATGTTTCAAATGATTTAATTATAAATAGCAGTACACAATTATTATTTATAAATATCTTACACGTTATAAAAAAACATTTATTGAATTAAGATATTCTATATTTTGAGTTATAGAATAGGATTTTTCACTCAAGCCCAATGATGGCTAATAACTGTTCATATTTATTATATTTAATTTAAGTTATTAAAAAATTGAACAGTTTATTAAAATTGTTGTCGCTCCATAGTGAGTAAGCCTAATTGCCCACTCTATAATGAGTAATCAATCCTAAATTTATGGGATTAAGGCATTAAAAATATTTCAGTACGTAACTGAATTTATAAAAAAGGTTTATGATTATAAAAAAAATGATGAAAAGAAAAATGTTTTAAATGATTTAATTATAAATAGCAGTACACAATTATTATTTATAAATATCTTACACGCTATTAAAAAACATTTATTGGATTAAGATATTCTATAATTTGAGTTATAGAATAGGATTTTTCACGCAAGCCCAATGATTGCTAATAACTGTTCGTAATTATTATATTTAATTTTAGTTATTAAAAAATTTAACAATTCATTAAAATTGTTGTCACTCCATAGTGAGTAAAAGTATCAATTGCTTGTAATTGTGCAAGTACAGAACTGTAAGTCTGATTGCCCACTCTATAATGAGTAATCAATCCTGAATTTATCATACACGCTAAAAAGACATTCTCAAAGTTAGAGAAAAAAAAAAATTTTTTGGCTCTTGATCAATAAAGAATAAATTTCAAGCTTAGGTTATGTTATCTCCACAAAATCAAATCACAGTGTTAGTATAACTACGCCATCTAGCGACATCATTTGAATCGTACGCTAGATGGCGTAGTATACTGATAATGCAACCTACTATATCGACGGCAGGTCGATAATTCAGTCATAAAATTGACTTTGGAACCCCCTTAAATCTTGATACTTAGAAATGTAGTAAAAATAAAAAATTTAAATAATTATTATAGTGTACCTGTGAAAACTGTAGTGCAAAACCAAGAATTTGACAAACTTTTAAATTATCAACATTAAACATAACCAATAATTGTCACTGACAGGTTCTGCTACGCGCACGTTTCTCGGCAAATTAGATGATTGACGACCGTGTAAGATAAATGATGACCGTTTAAGATAATAATGAAAAAATAACTAGATCACGCGTGTCTCACTCACTCTTTCGTTTTCCCCTATAGCTCTGTCTCAACTTTTTCGAGTAGACATATATATATTTATAGGAGACGAAAAGGATATAAAAAAATACATAGCCCAGTAAAAGAATTTGACATCTCAGATATTTACATGAAATTTTATTTATTTAAAGAGTATTACTAATCGTTATTATTACATGTTTAACGATCAATTTGTGTCTCTAGATAGTAATTTATAAAACACCTCCCACGAAGGTGTCAACATTCGCAAGTATGGTTTCTAATCACAGTTTAAAAAACTTTCTCTGATAAAAGAAATCTTGAATTTCAACTCTCACTTTTTTCTACTTACTATTATTTCAATTTAACATTTTTTTATATACTTTGTACTGAAGCTCTATAAAAAGTTTATACAATACAAAGTACTGCATTCAGAGTGGAATAATCGATAGTATTTTTACTATACCATAAATTTGTTTTTAATTAATAATTTATATATTTTTGCGTTGACTTCGTAGAAAGTTTCTGCAATTGAAAGTACTGAAATCAAATTGGTATCGACAAGTATATTTTTCCATACCATAATGTTTTTAATTAAACATTTATATGCTTTCCTTAACCTCCATAAAAAGTTTCTGCAATTGAAAGTACTGAAATCAAATCGGTATCGACAAGTATTTTTTTCCATACAAAAAATTTGTTTTTAATTAAACATTTATATACTTTGCTTTAACTCCATATAGAGTTTCTGCAATTGATAGTACTGAAATCAAAGTGATATTGATGTCTGGAAAGCACTTTATAATAAACACCTTCCACGAAGGTGTCAACGTTCGCAAGTATAGTTTCAAATTGCACTTTCAAAATTGTTATCTGATAACAAAAATCTTTAATTATTACTCCCATCCTATTTCTACTTATATTTTGCTTAAACTCCATAAAAAGTTTCTGCAATAGATACTACTGAAATCAAAACAACACAATCGATAAGTACTTATAACCATATCATAAATTTGTTTTTAATTAAACATTTATATATTTCACATAAACTCCATAAAAAGTTTATGCAATAGAAAGTACTAAAATCAAAGCGGAATAATCGGCAAGTATTTTTACCATACCGTAAATTTGTTTTTAATTAATCATTTATATATTTTTTTGCGTTAACTGCATAAAAAGTTTCTGTAATTGAAAGTACTGAAATCAAATTGAATCACAAGTATTTATATTTACAAATACAAATATTTATTAATTCAATTGAATACAAACATTTGTACGGAATAGTATTCTACAAATTTGTCCACATAAACAGAAACTACTAATTTATTTATTAGGGTTTCACTTTCAATAATTTATTTATTTGTTATTATTACATGTTTAATGTTCAATTTGTGTCTCTAAATAGTAATTTATAAAACACCTTCCACGAAGGTGTCAACATTCGCAAGTATGGTTTCTAATCACAGTTTAAAAAATCAAAATGCAATTGTCAAGTATGGTGTATATTTTAATCACACTTTTAAAATTGCTATGTAAATAATACTTTGTACTGAAGCTCTATAAAAAGTTTATACAATACAAAGTACTGCATTCAGAGTGGAATAATCGATAGTATTTTTACTATACCATAAATTTGTTTTTAATTAATAATTTATATATTTTTGCGTTGACTTCGTAGAAAGTTTCTGCAATTGAAAGTACTGAAATCAAATTGGTATCGACAAGTATATTTTTCCATACCATAATGTTTTTAATTAAACATTTATATCTTTCCTTAAACTCCATAAAAAGTTTCTGCAATTGAAAGTACTGAAATCAAATCGGTATCGACAAGTATTTTTTTCCATACAAAAAATTTGTTTTTAATTAAACATTTATATACTTTGCTTTAACTCCATATAGAGTTTCTGCAATTGATAGTACTGAAATCAAAGTGATATTGATGTCTGGAAAGCACTTTATAAAACACCTTCCACGAAGGTGTCAACGTTCGCAAGTATAGTTTCAAATTGCACTTTCAAAATTGTTATCTGATAACAAAAATCTTTAATTATTACTCCCATCCTATTTCTACTTATATTTTGCTTAAACTCCATAAAAAGTTTCTGCAATAGATACTACTGAAATCAAAACAACACAATCGATAAGTACTTATAACCATATCATAAATTTGTTTTTAATTAAACATTTATATATTTCACATAAACTCCATAAAAAGTTTATGCAATAGAAAGTACTAAAATCAAAGCGGAATAATCGGCAAGTATTTTTTACCATACCGTAAATTTGTTTTTAATTAATCATTTATATATTTTTTTGCGTTAACTGCATAAAAAGTTTCTGTAATTGAAAGTACTGAAATCAAATTGAATCACAAGTATTTATATTTACAAATACAAATATTTATTAATTCAATTGAATACAAACATTTGTACGGAATAGTATTCTACAAATTTTGTCCACATAAACAGAAACTACTAATTTATTTATTAGGGTTTCACTTTCAATAATTTATTTATTTGTTATTATTACATGTTTAATGTTCAATTTGTGTCTCTAAATAGTAATTTATAAAACACCTTCCACGAAGGTGTCAACATTCGCAAGTATGGTTTCTAATCACAGTTTAAAAAATCAAAATGCAATTGTCAAGTATGGTGTATATTTTAATCACACTTTTAAAATTGCTATGTAAATATAATAGTTAAACATTTTTAATTTTTAAGCAAATTTTGTTGCACCACAATAAAAACAAAATTTTTTTATTAAGAAATTAACTACGTACATAATTCCTAAATAGTTTCTGCAATAGAAAGTACTGAAATCAAAATGAAATTGACAAGTATTTTTATAAATATTTATTACTATAAAACTTTACGTTTAATGTTGTAAAACACCTTCAAGAAAGTGTACATTTTGGCAAGTATGGGTTCGGTCCGATCACAATTTTCCAATATTTTTATTTTAACTAAACCTATATTACATAATAACTTATTTATCAATAGAATAATACTAATGAAGTTATTACATTAGAAAGTACTGAAATCAAAATGCAATTGTCAAGTATGGTGTATATTTTAATCACACTTTTAAAATTGTTGTACATAATTCGTAGAAAGTTTCCGCAATAGAAAGTACTGAAATCAAAATGGAATCGGCAAGTATTGCTTTTCAAAAATAAATATATTTTTCGAACTGAATGTACTAATATTTTCTGAAAAATTCCCTCTTACTCATTTATTTTTTTTTTTTTTAGTTACAGCAGAAAATACAGAATTTTATAATAATATTCATTTGTGCAAAATTAATTTATGGAAAAGTAATAAAACAGAAATTTTTCTCATATTTATTCTTTTTAAATGAAATAATACTTGCACCACCGTTGGGTGTATCACGAGTTAATTTTGAATATTCTCTTACTAACTTAAGAAAGTAGATTAACGATTAAAAAAATGTTAAAATAAAGATTTCTAATGTTTTAAACTATAAAACGAATTTCTTTTTGGAATGGATCGTATCTATTTATTTTTTTTACTATATAATAATTATGAAGTGCTTGTACTCGGTTTGACAAATTAATATTATCTGCAGTAATGATATATATAGGGCTTATGAGAGTCACTAAAAATCATTTAGATATGTTGTACCTATTAACTTACCTTAAAATATTTATAATAACTTGATATAGATGTGCATATATAATATATTATGCATTGCTAATTATAACTTATTAAAAGTAATAAGGCAAACCAACGCGTGGTGCAAGTATTATTTCATTTAAAAAGAATAAAAATGAGAAAAATTTCTGTTTTATTACTTTTCCATAAATTAATTTTGCACAAATGAATATTATTATAAAATTGTGTATTTTCTGCTGTAACTAAAAAAAAAAAAAAAAAATAAATGAGTAAGAGGGAATTTTTCAGAAAATATTAGTACATTCAGTTCGAAAAATATATTTATTTTTGAAAAGCAATACTTGCCGATTCCATTTTGATTTCAATACTTTCTATTGCGGAAACTTTCTACGAATTATGTACAACAATTTTAAAAGTGTGATTAAAATATACACCATACTTGACAATTGCATTTTGATTTCAGTACTTTCTAATGTAATAACTTCATTAGTATTATTCTATTGATAAATAAGTTATTATGTAATATAGGTTTAGTTAAAATAAAAATATTGGAAAATTGTGATCGGACCGAACCCATACTTGCCAAAATGTACACCTTCTTGAAGGTGTTTTACAACATTAAACGTAAAGTTTTATAGTAATAAATATTTATAAAAATACTTGTCAATTTCATTTTGATATATATATACTATGTGTTTATTAGGTGAGAGTAGCGCAGAAGCTCCCCCTAGCGGCCACTTCTCAAACAACTTGCCAACAGTTTTTACGTCTGTAGGCGTTCTCTCATGGGCTGGAAAAAATTTCGTCTCTTTCTATCTTTCGCATCTCCTATGACGCTATCTCTTTTTGTTTGCTTCAAATGAAAAAGAAAGTGGCAATAATAGCAAAAATCGAGAATCGTAATTCAACAAGCAACTTTAATAACATCGAATTTCTTCACTATGAATTTATGAATTCGAACCGGATTTATTGTAAAGTGAAGAATTAAAAAAAAATAGATGTGAGATTTGTCGTTGCATAAATACATAGTATAATTTTAAATTTACGAAAATATAAAAAATCTGAGGGGTTAGTTAGCTGTATAATAAGGGCTTACGCGCCTGCATACTTGCGTCCAGGCGCTATCGCGCCTTTTGATGTACGTAATAACTCGGCCAAATTTTTATCGATTTTACTGAAATTTATGGGGTTATTCTTTTTATAAATATTTAACATTAAATTCTTGTTAAATAGTATTATGTGGATTATTTCGAAAAGTATATCGGTAAACACTTAATATGGACGAAATGTTGATCTCAAAATTATGAAATTTTTACGTATCATGTTCTTGTGATTAGAACAGTTTGCTTTCAAAAATAAACATACAAAAACGAAATGAACATAATGAAAAGACGACTAAAGCACGTTGTTTCATAATAGATTCAAATGTATCGGTTCTACATAAAACATTTTAATTTATAAAATGTTCGTTTTAAAATTACAACAAACATTCCTTTATGAAGAAGCTATATAATAGTAAAATTTTTTTATTTGTTAAAAACATGTTAGAAGTTGTGGGTTGGACAAGTAGTTTCCTTTCATTTTTCCGATCCGTAAAAAATGATTTTTCGATCTATAGATTTAATTTTGAAGTGATTTACGATTATTTATATAAAACGCCTTCCACGAAGGTGTCAACATTCGCAAGTATGGTTTCCAATCACACTTTCAAAAATGTTATCTGAAAAAAAAATCTTTAATTCTTACTCCCATCTTATTTCTACTTACATTTTGCTTAAACTCCATAAAAGTTTCTGCAACAGAAAGTACTGAAATCAAATCGGCATAATCGTCAAGTATTTTTAATTAAATATTTATATATTTTTTTTGCTTAAACTCCATAAAGTTTCTGCAATAGAAAGTACTGAAATCAAAGCGGATTAATCAGACAAGTATATTTACCATACCCATTACAATTGTAATTGTATTTTTTTAATTAAACTTCTATAATTTTGCTTAAACTACATAAAACCGTTTTTAATTTTCCAAAACTGATAACACGGAACTTTTCTTCTCATAAACTACAACATGTCTATCCTTCGCGGCTTCTCAGTAGATAAACAATTTTATAAATAATAATACATTTGTGCGAAATTAATTTCTGATACTATACAATAATTCTCTTTTTTAAATAATAATAAAATTAATGAAATTCCTACTCGTTTGTTAATATTACAACGAGTTATGTTTGAACAGTTTGCTTTCAAAAATAAACATACAAAAACGAAATGAACATAATGAAAAGACGACTAAAGCACGTTGTTTCATAATAGATTCAAATGTATCGGTTCTACATAAAACATTTTAATTTATAAAATGTTCGTTTTAAAATTACAACAAACATTCCTTTATGAAGAAGCTATATAATAGTAAAATTTTTTTATTTGTTAAAAACATGTTAGAAGTTGTGGGTTGGACAAGTAGTTTCCTTTCATTTTTCCGATCCGTAAAAAATGATTTTTCGATCTATAGATTTAATTTTGAAGTGATTTACGATTATTTATATAAAACGCCTTCCACGAAGGTGTCAACATTCGCAAGTATGGTTTCCAATCACACTTTCAAAAATGTTATCTGAAAAAAAAATCTTTAATTCTTACTCCCATCTTATTTCTACTTACATTTTGCTTAAACTCCATAAAAGTTTCTGCAACAGAAAGTACTGAAATCAAATCGGCATAATCGTCAAGTATTTTTAATTAAATATTTATATATTTTTTTTGCTTAAACTCCATAAAGTTTCTGCAATAGAAAGTACTGAAATCAAAGCGGATTAATCGACAAGTATATTTTACCATACCATACATTGTATTGTATTTTTTTAATTAAACTTCTATATATTTTGCTTAAACTCCATAAAACGTTTTTATTAATTTTCACAAAACTGATAAAAAGGAAACTTTTTATTCTCATAAAATAAACAATGTCTATCCTTCGCGTGCTTTACATCAGTAGATAAACAATTTTATAAAATAATAATACATTTGTGCGAAATTAATTTCTGCATAACTAATAAAAAAATAATTTCTCTCTTTTTTAAATAAAATAATACATGCACCACCGTTGATTAAGTATTACGGTCGAGTTATGTTTGACTTGCTAATATCCTCTTACATATCGATGATAGTAGGTTATTGTCTAAAATAATATATTGAAATAAAGCATTCTAATGATTTACGTCTAAACTAAAATGTATTTCCGATTTGGAATTGGACGTGTATATTCTATTTTTACCATAAAATTGTTATCAAGTACTGGTGCTTCATTTCACTGCAAAAGCCGATCAAAATCAATCACTGTGTCGACATATATACGCCTCATTAGAAACATATAATGTCGTTATATAACTCTTACAAATCTTACTTAATAAAAAACTTAAAATATTTTATAAGCCTTTGATATAAACATGCACATGTAATACGCTATTTAATTCAAATCAGACGTATTATTCAAAAGTAAGATGGCAATCCAACGCGTGGTGAAGTTCAATGATTAATAACACTCAATAAAAGGGTTTAATAAATCATTTATAATACAATTGTTGTTCACAGAAGGATAATGTTACTATTAACATGAATGCAGTTGATATAGTATTTGTTCACAGAGCTAAAATAACTTTTTAGTTAATTATTTACAAGGCACTAAATTTAAAAAATTCCAATTTATAATTAACTAAAAGTGTAAGCATTTTACGGAATCTCTCATATAGTACATATTATACATTTTGCTCAATGTATAAATTTATATTTTACTATTTATTTTATTCGACATTCAAAAAATGTAGCATACATAACAGAATAATGTATAGCAGAATTTATTTTATTTAAGATGTTTTGGTTTTCGCATATTGATA
Organism: Theocolax elegans; assembly: GCA_026168455.1. Taxonomy (NCBI): domain Eukaryota; kingdom Metazoa; phylum Arthropoda; class Insecta; order Hymenoptera; family Cerocephalidae; genus Theocolax; species Theocolax elegans. The sequence continues at coordinate 921,093 of CM047430.1, read as the reverse complement.
GAAGTAAAAAACAAAATATGTAGTAAAAATTAATTTCTTATTTACACAAATGAACCTATGACTTATATTGCTAGTAAGAAAATCATTAGCAAAACCAGTAAGAAGTTTTTACAAAATTGTTCAATGAAACTTGACCAAGAAAATGCTAACTGGCTACAGTCATAAGATTATGTAAAGCAAATATAATGATATGTAATTTATTGACTGAAAGTTGCATCAATCCTAATAGAACTTTCGACAAATTTCAACCAATTTCCAAATTTGATTTTATAAAATTTAATTTTACAAAATTTCATTTTTCCAAATAACAAATTAACCAATGACTAGACCACAACCTAAGCTAAACTGATTCTTGTTGTAATTAATCAGTCCGCTAAGTGCATAATTCCTTTTCTAAAACAGCACCGACAGTCCAATTTGTATCCGCGCTTCCTGCAAAATAATATTTGTTGTTGAAACTAAAAAACTAATGTATGTAAATATATATAAATTGATAAATATACTAAACCACTGACAAATATAAAAAAGTAATGAAATCTACATACACTTTGTAATTGATTTTAAATTTGCAAAAATTTTATTATTGTCGGAACTGAGCCACTAACGTATATGTGAAAAAGTCAAAGAAATTTTAAACTTATGAATATTAACCTTTAAAGACTAAATCTGCTTTTGGTAAATCAACTTGATAAGCCATTGTAGTTACTACTTCTTGCATTTTAGAATTATTTTCCATTTTTACTCCTATTTGAACTTGTTGACTAGCTTTTTGGTAAAAACACAAGTGATAACCATTAAGACCTAAAATAAAATGTGCTTAGTATTAACTAGTTTAATTAAAAAAAAATCATATCTCAAAAACTTTAACAAAAATAAAATGATAGTTTATTTAGTGGTAATTCAAAACTTACCTAAACTCCCAGTAATTGTTAAATCTCCATGTATGTACCGACCAATAGCAGAAACTATTGACATGTATCCACCAGGAATATCAGGAACAGGCCCTTGTTGATAAAACTCCTCCTTCTCCTTCTAGAGCTTATTTTGATGTTACACTTTTAAGGTAGCTCTCAATAGTTAACCTCCTGAAAATCAAATAGCTGTATGAAAATGTAAACTCGACGCGTCGAGCAGGCACGCCTTCGTGTCGACGTGAACATAGCTGCGCTACCGTTGGGAAATCACTAGATACTCGTCTTCTAGTTATTTCCCGATTTGGCAGAATTTCCCGTCCAACACTGAGATCAACCTGTAAAGCATAATAATAAGTATGTTTTCTGTGTACAGGAATAGAGCTGTATAGGAACCAGGGTTAGAGGTTATGTGAGCATAAACATTGCTCACATATACTAATTAAATAGCAAGGCGCCTGTCAAGTTACTCCTTACCGTGTAATAGCAGCCGCGCAGTAGACCCGAGAAACAACATCCGGAGTCGACGTCGTGAAGAGACGTCTGAGCAGCCAAGAAGCCACGAAATAGAGAGAAAGACAGATAAAGCGACACGTACTCATACGCCGAGCAGCCACGACCCGTTAACCACGGCAGTAAGGTTCGCCGTCCACCTGAAACCAACTCGTAGATCGATTAGCCGATAATTAACAAGGAACGGGGTAATAATTACGAAACAGCAGCCTCATCGTCGCCAACTCGTCCTCGTCGTCGTCGTCGTCTCGAATGAACAGCACAGCGGAACGCCGACAACAATATCAAGCCGCTGTCGCTAAGGCCGCGCTCGCACTGCGCGGAGACGGTCGTCGACGGTGTGCGTGAGCAGACGCAACGAGGCTATATTTTGTGAACCGTTTTACCGTTTTCCGTATGAGAAAAGAGTTTGGAGATTAAACACCGAGTGCAACCTAGAGAGAGTGATCGCCGTGCAAGGTTCGTGCAAACGTGCTATCCTATACCCTTGTTCCTCTCCTCGTAAAGTGTGTGTGCCGTTATTTCCCTTTTCGCGCGTATCCGCAGTGAGCCTGAGTGAGGTGGCTTTTTAATTCGGACATGCCTGCCATCTATCGCACCAAGACAATGAAGAAACTGCTATTTGTGATAAAATTGTATAATGGTACCAGCATTGCGGGTGGTCGACCTCCTTGGTATAATACACTATACATTAGAATAAATTCTATCTTCTAAAACTTTATTTCTTTTCTTTCTTTGTTAGGATAAGAGTCGAAACCCTACCCTTACCTACACACATATATATTACGAACTGCTACTAAGATGGCAAAGCGCGCATCTTAGTATTTTGTTTCGTATCACACACAACACAACCAATATTAATAATAAAAAAAACTGACATATTAAGGTGCCCTAAAGAGAGCAAGGTGCGTCTCTTTATGTTCTCCAACACTTCTAAATTTCAGGTCCGTGATGTAAGAAATGTGTACATTACATAAAAATATGGCGCTCGGACAGGGACGTGAAATATATAAAAATTTTTTGTTGTTGTTTGCTAAATTGCTTTATTTCGATGGATTTGATAAAATAAAAAAAAAAATTTTTTTTTTGTTTGCTAAGTTGTTTTACTTTAATGAAGTATTTATTAAAATATTAAACAATCGATTTAAATTCTAGGAAATATTTACTATTATATCTATTTTTGTTAAGATATTAAAATGGAATGTAACAAACGTTTTTCAGGTACGCATATGCGCGAGATAGAATTAATCTTGGAAAATAATGAAAATGAAAATATAGGTAAATCAAGATTAAATTGGGAAAAAGCAGTTACGGATGAACTTGAATATCTATTTAAACACGATGAGGATATTGATAATAAAATTCTAAGTTTAAATAAATCACAAAAAAATGATAATAAAGAATTAATTGATTGGATTAATACAATTAAAGTTAATTGTCATGATCAAATGGAAGCAATGGCAAATAAAATCAAAACTATGTCTGAAGACATCAATTTTTTGGAGAATAGAGTTTGTAATGTATAAAAGTAAGTCTTAAGCGCGTAAGGGCGGGCGTGGCTAACACCTTGGCATGTATGTGCGTATGAGTGTATGTGAGCGCACGATATGTGGTGTCCCGAACGGACGGCACTCGGTCGGCAGAAGTGAAAGCTATTAGACCCGTTACCAACGATGTAAGATTATTTTAATTTCTATTAAATAAAGATATTGTTTGGATCAAACTGATTTTGCAGTGTTAGCTCATTTTTTCATTAAGTACGATACGCCACAATTATGGCGACGAGGATGTTGTAAAAAGAGCTTTTGACCGTGCACGTGCGCTGAGGAATTTGTGAAAAAAAAAAAAAAAACTAGTAAGAAAACTTCGATTTAAATAATCATGGTTTCAGAGTCGACATCTGTATAGTTAAAATAGTACAGTGCGTATGTAAAATTGTGTAAAGTGTATAAAACTACTTTATGTTTAGTTAAATAACAGCCACATAATAATAATTAAGAGTACGACCACGTGCACAAGTTCGTTTTGCAAATGAGTGACGATAGCGCGCGTACTAATGGGAAAGTTGGTTGGGTCTATGATTTAAATAAAGCACAATTATTAGAAGAACTAACTAAAAGAAACATTAAAAGTTATAACAGTGAAAAGTTCGACGAGCTAAGAGTACGATTAGTTACGGCTGTAAAATCAGAGAATATAACCATAGCCAGTAATAATACAAAGGTAGAAGAAAGTAAACAAGAAACCGAAGGACATTCGAGCAACGAGTCGTATATTTCCGTAGACCAGCGAGACGAAGATAGCAACATGTCAGGCGAAAACAATAAACTAGAATTCTACTTGGAGAAAGACGACTGGGAATTGTTCATTGAAAGGTTAGAAATTTATTTCGATGTAAAAGACACTAAATCTGAGAAAAAAGCTGTAATTATGCTTACAAGATTAGATGAAGAAGCATATAAATTAATAAAAAGCTTGTGCGCACCTGCGAAGCCGAAAGAAAAAACTTACGAAGAATTAACAAAATTAATGGCAAATCACCTAAAACCAAGACCATCAGAAGTGATGGAAAGGTGCAAATTTACGCAAGCTAGGCAGCAGCAGAACGAAACAGTTGCAGAATTCGAAGCGAGATTGAAAAGATTAGCGTTGAACTGTAATTTCTCAGATCTTCCGATGGCACTAAGAGATCAATTTGTAGTTGGGTTACACGATGAAGAAACACGTATATCGTTATTCAAAAGTGAAGATTTAACATTCGACTCAGCATTAAAAGAAGCAGTTGCAAGAGAATCTGCAGTCAAAAACGCATCAAGTGCCACGTATAGTCAGGAAAAAAGGAATTCACATAGAGAAGTATTTTCGTTGCGTCAACACGAGAAAAGCAGTAATACGAAGAATGTAAATAGAAACACAAGCAAGCAGCGAAACGAAGATTCAAAGTCAAGCACTCATAGACGAACACGGAATCAAAATAAAGGAGACATCACGTGTTATTGCTGTGGATTACCTAATCACGTGCGCACTGAGTGTTTTCACAAGGATAAAACGTGCAACTTTTGCAATGGTAAAGGGCATTTAGAACGTGCCTGCCTAAAAAAGAAAAATCAGCAGCCGAAAAAGAGCACCGTACTAAAACTGGAAGAATGCAGCGAAGCCGTAGAGCCGACGACACCCCGTACGCATGAAGAGGATTTCTTTTCTATTGAACTGAATAGCGAGTGTATGTATAAGAATAAAAATGAGAGAGTATGTATGAATGAAAGTCGCGTGCGCGCAGAACCAATGTATGTTGATGTATTAGTAAATGATAAAATGATAAGCATGGAAATAGATTCGGGTACTTTCGCGACCGTTATTTCTGAAACGGAAAAGAATAAATATTTTCACGACGAGAAAATTATTAAGACAAATGACAATTTACGCACGTATGATAACAAGACCTTACGACCGCTTGGTAGATTAGAAAATTTAAAAGCTACATTTAATGGTAGAACGTGTACGTTGTATTGTTACGTATTACCCGGTGATGGGCCAATTCTTATAGGTAGACAGTGGCTCGCAGCTTTTAAAAGCTGGCCGCTATTAGTTAAAGAAAATAAAAATAATTTGGTTTATAAAATTAATCAAGATAAAATTGAAGATTATTTTTTTAACAAATTTAAAGATTTATTTACCGATGAGCCAGGACTCTACAATAGAAGTAAAATTAAGATACATTTAAAAGAGAACGCACGTCCGATAGCAATGAAATGCAGGCCAATACCGCACGCAGTGAGACCGGATCTTGATAATGAAATTAATAGATTAGTACGTTTAAACCACGTAGAAAAAATTGAAACCAGCGAATGGGCAACGCCTATAGTACCCGTGTATAAAAGCAACGGCAACCTTCACATTTGCGGCGATTTTAGCGTGACCGTAAACCCATTTATAATTATTGACAAATACCCCCTTCATACAATCGATGATATTTTTACAGTGTTACAAGGTGGTGTTTACTATTCGGAATTAGATTTGTTTCATTGTTATATGCAATTCGGAGTTGATGAAGAAAGCTCCAAACTTTTGACTATTATAACACCTACTGGATTGTATCGATATAAAAAATTACCAGAAGGGATAGCAACTGCACCCGCTGAAGTGCAAAAGAAAATGGATGAGTGTTTGAGAGATATTGAAGGTGCAATTTCTTACATTGATAATGTTTATATAATGGGACGTTCAAAAGAAGAATGTATTAAAAGAACTGAAATGGTATTAGAACGCTTAAAAGAATGCGGTTTAAAATTAAATACGAAATGTAAATTTTTAAAAGAAAAAATCGAAGTATTAGGGTTTGTGATTGATAAAGACGGTCTACACAAGGCTAAATCGAAAGTGAACGCAATGATTAATGCACCGCAACCGAAAAATTTCAAAGAATTAAATTCATTTTTAGGTTTAATAAATTTTTATGCACGTTTCTTGAAAAATAGATCTGATAATTTAAAACCATTATATGATTGTGCAAACGCGAAAGAATTTAAATGGAATGATAACTGTAATAAAGCTTTGGCATGGGTAAAAACAGAGTTGATTTCCCCGCGAGTATTAGCGAATTTCGATCCAAATGAACAACTAGTTTTAGCTTGCGATGGGTCATCGTATGGCTTATCTGCAATTTTGTCACATAAATACAAAGACGGCTCGGAAAAACCCATTGCATTTGCTTCTAAAAAAATAGTAAAAAAAGAACTTAATCGCACTATATTAGACAAAGAAGCAATGGCAATTATTTTCGGGTTTAAACGTTTCTACCAATTTGTTTACGGTAAAGAGATAATTTTACGTACCGATAATCAGCCTTTGCAAATGATATTAGGTCCAAGAAAAGGCATTCCTGCGACAGCAAATAAAGAAAGGGTTTAGACACATTTGACAGCAAAATGCTAGCTAGAGATAGTAAGAGTGATGAAACAATACTTAATATAATGAAATACACACTAAATGGATGGCCAAATCTCAAAGAAATAACAGAAAGCGAAAAAAAGTATTATTCACGTAGACTAGAACTAACCGTAGATAACGAATGTTTATTTTGGGGACTAAGGGCCGTCATACCAGAAATTATGCGTCCGCGAATGTTACGAGAACTGCATGCGTCACATTTGGGAATTGTAAAAATTAAAATGCTTGCGAGGTCTTATGTCTGGTGGCCAGGTATCGATAAAGAAATAGAAAATTACGTTAATGCATGTACAATATGTTTATGCGAACAAAAAAAACCACCGCATACGCCTTTAACTACATGGCCTTGGCCTGACCGAGCATGGCATCGCATCCATTGTGATTTTCTGGGTCCATTCTATGGTGATATGTATCTTATAATTGTTGACGCACATACGAAATGGCCCGAAGCTATAAATTTTAAGAAAAATACAACATCTTCTAAACTTGTACAAGAATTCAAAAGCTTATTTGCACGTTACGGGTTACCAGTTCATGTAGTAACTGATGGGGGTCCACAGTTTAGATCGGATGAATTCTTAAGTTTCCTAAAAGAAAATGGAGTTGCGCATAGTTTTTCACCGCCTTACCATCCAGCGACCAACGGCGCGGCAGAGAATTTTGTAGGCACGTTTAAAAACAAAGTTTCTAAAATAATAAAAGGGGGGGAAACGCCAGATAGTGCTGTTAATTTGTTTTTATTTGATTACCGTAATATCGAACATTGCACTACTGGTAAAAGCCCATCGCAATTAATGTATAAGCGAGACATGCGTACAAGATTTGATTTATTAAGAACAAGTGTATCGACTAAAGTAGATCAAAAGCTAAGAGCACAAATTGTAGCGAGAGCAGGTAAACGAAGGAATGATGTAAATGTCGGTGACGCCGTATTGTATGATAACCATGCTGTTAGAGGTGAAAAGAGACTAGCAGGAGAAATTGTAAAAAAAACTTCACCATCCACTTATATGGTAAAAGACTGTAATAATAATAAATTACAAAAACGTCATATCGACCAACTGTTAAAACGACCGCCAGTTCGACGCTCCCCACGATTTAATAATATAGTTTTAAACAAAAAAAAAGGGGGAAAATTGTAATGTATAAAAGTAAGTCTTAAGCGCGTAAGGGCGGGCGTGGCTAACACCTTGGCATGTATGTGCGTATGAGTGTATGTGAGCGCACGATATGTGGGGTCCCGAACGGACGGCACTCGGTCGGCAGAAGTGAAAGCTATTAGACCCGTTACCAACGATGTAAGATTATTTTAATTTCTATTAAATAAAGATATTGTTTGGATCAAACTGATTTTGCAGTGTTAGCTCATTTTTTCATTAAGTACGATACGCCACAGAGTTGAATTAATTGAAAAGGAAAATGATAAATTTATTACAATATTAACTAATTTAAATGAAGAAATAAATATTATTCAGGATGGCATTAATGAGGATGCAAATGTTTTAATTATTAAAGATAAATTAATTAAAATAATAGAAGCAAATAATATTAGAAATGAAACTAAATTTAAGGAAATAGATAAAGATATAAAATTAATAAGTAATAAAATTCAAAATCCAAATTTATCATTATTTAAAGATAATTCCCAAATTGAAAATTCATTTAAAATTCATTTAAATATGCATAAATTTTTGGGTAAAGAAAATGAAAGACCAATGAGATATTCAGATGAGTTGCAAAAATATTTACACAATACAGTAAATAATCATGAGGAAATGATCTGTGTAATTTCTCAATCTCTTGTAGACGCTGCTAAAGAATGGTGGTATCTACAGGAAATAGAAGTTAATAATTTTGAAGAATCCACATTATATTAAAATAATATACTGTCAAAATGACGATTTAAGTATAAATTATGTTATATTTTTCTAAATAGTTTGTAAAAATTAATTTTTTTTAATTCAATGTGATCGCGGCACCCAAAGGAATAATTAGACATAGTGTTTGACTTTTTTATAGGTGTTTAATTACTTTTTTAAATGGTTTAACCTCGATTATTTAAAACGATTATTTATTTGTTTGTCTCGATCAGTTATAACTGAAGATAACATTAAGGACTGGACATCATCAACAGGAAGGGAATTTTTTTTTTTTAATTACGTAATATGGGTCCAGTAGATGATGCCCCGTCGACCTGGAGGTAACAGTAGGGACCTGGACATCTACAGGAAGAAAATATTTTTTTTGATTTCGCAATATGCCTTCCAGTAGATGTTGCCCAGATGATCGGGAGGTAACATTAGTGACCTGTACATCATCTATAGGAAGAAAATTTTTTCCTTGGTTTCGTAATTGGCCTTCCAGTAGATGACGCCCCGTCGACCTGGAGGTAATAGTAGGGACCTGGACGTCTACTACAGGAAGAAATTTTTTTTTTTGATTTCGTAATAGGTCTTTCAGTAGATATTGCCCCGATGACCTGGAGGTAACATTACAGACCTGGCCTCTTCTACAGGTAGAACAATTTTTTTTTTTTATTTTGTAATATGTCGTCCAGTAGATGATGTCCCGTCGACCTGGAGGTAACAGTAGGGACCTGGACAGCTTCTACAGGAAGAAAATTTTTTTTTTATTTCGTAATAGGTCTTTCAGTAGATATTGCCCCGATGACCTGGAGGTAACATTACCGACCTGGACATCTTCTACAGGAAGAAAAATTTTTTTTTTATTTCGTAATATGCCGTCCAGTAGATGTTGCCCCGATGACCTGGAGGTAAAATTAGTGACCTGCACATCATCTACAGGAAGAAAATTTTTTTTTTATTTCGTAATAGGTCTTTCAGTAGATATTGCCCCGATGACCTGGAGGTAACATTACCGACCTGGACATCATCTACAGGAAGAAAAATTTTTTTATTGATTTCGTAATAGGTCTTTCAGTATATGTTGCCCGGTTAACCTGGAGGTAACATTAGGGACCTGGAAATCATCTCCAGAAAGAAATGATTTTTTTTAATTTTGTAATGGACCTTCCAAGATATATAGTAATTATTATAAATTTATGATAATAAACTAAGTTTTGTTAATAAACTAAGAGATATTAAAAACATTACTAGAATGTAGGATGTAAGTAGTAGATCAATTCTCAGAAATTCAGGAAAATTCAGTTCATTAAGTAGATATTAAATTGTGACGTGCCAACCTTTTTTTGGGTTTTACCGTTACTATAGATTTCAATAAAAAAATTTTTTTTTTTTTTTTTTTCCTGTTAAAACAAATAATAATTGGTAATAAAAATTTAAAAAATTAAATTTAAGTAGTTAAGTATTTTATTAAATTTTAAATATAATAGATTAACTAAACAATTTTTATAATAATGAAGAATCTTTTAATTATGAACCTAAATGAGAAGAAATTAAAAAAAAACCAAAAATATATATTTGAATTTACCGCGTCGCGCATCGTGCAAGACACAATACGCACATCGATCAACACGCAAGTCAATCACTCACCTTATCCAAACATCTGATCGATATACATTGATTTGAGGTTATGTCATAGGGGAGAGATACACATTATAATTTAGATTTTAATTTAATACTATTGATAATGTCACTGTAATGTTGGCTAAGACATTTGCTTTTTACAAAAGCTTTTTACATTTGCTGACAAAGGCAATGTCACATACAGTTGCTATAGAAACTCAGACTTATAAAGAAAAAATGGAGAAATTAATATCTGATAAAAACACATATCGTCAAATTATGAAAAATCCATTAAACAAACTCCAAAAAGATACACACGCAATAATGAAAAAATGGAATGAGTTAGAGTTATTAGATAAAAAATACCATAGGAATGAAATAACACAAACTGATACAACGTTACCAACGTTTCCTTCAATTTTTATATTTATTTCAGGGAATTTCTCAATTATTTTTTCATTTTTAATATTTTCATTATTTGGTTCAAAATATCATAAATTAAATCTTCACGAGGATCTTGAAATATTGTATTTATTTCAATGTTTTTAGGTTCTTGAATTTTTTCAGTTGTATTTTGTGTTTTTTCCTTATCCGAGTTACAAAATACAACTCTTTTTAGTTTCCCGAATCGGTTTTATGGATTTGTATGCTTGAATCATTTTTTAAACTTACGTCTAGTACATCAATATTATTATAATCATTATCATATTTTTTTTCATATATTGGTTTAATTACTTTTTTTATTGGTTTAACCGTTTCAATAGCATTTATCTCGGTTGAGTTTCTTTTATTTTCCCAGGATCTATTTTGTTTATTATATCTTTCAAAATTTTCTTTTTGTTTATATTTATCTTTATATTTATCATTTTCATTATATCTATTTGGTTGTTCAATTTTCTTTTGAGAATTATCATTCCTCTTTTCAGGAATTTTATCTGCGTCAAAATCCGCTAGAATTTTAAATAAGTGACTTTTATTTTTTACTTGTTGTCCCAAAATTGCATATCGTATTGATTTTTCAAAATGTTCACTAATTTTATTTACTATTTGTGTTTCAGAAAAATCCATATCTAATTCTTTTATTAAACCAAATATATATGTAGCATATTCTACTCTTGACCATTTATTATATTCATTATATTGGCCAAATTCTACTTTTCTTTTTGCAGATCTTTGTAAAGTTTGATTCCAATATCTATCTTTAAACACTTTAATAAATTGATTAAACGTTTCTATTTCTGATTCTTGTATGTACCACCATTCTTTTGCTGAATCAGTTAATGATTGTGATATGCTAGAACATATTTCATTATAATTTAAATTATAGTTATTAACATATTTTTCTAAATCGATTAAAAAACGCATTGGTCGTTCATAATGCTGTCCCGAAAACTTTGGTAAATCAATTTTAATTTTAGGCATTGATTCAGTAGAATTAAATGTTTGATTATATTCAATTACTTTTTCATTTGATTCTTTAAAAGATTTTTCAAGATCTTCTATTCTCTTATCATATTCTAATTCCATTTCTTTTATTTTATTTGAAAAATAATTTTTTAATTCTAAATATAGATCATCATTTAAAACTAATACTGTTAATTCATTATTTTCTATTCTCAATTTTTTAACTTCATTGTTTACCATTTTTAAATTATCAGATAACACTTCATTTTGTTCTATTAACTTTTGATTCAATAGATTAATATTTTCATTACATTCTTTTCTATAATTATCAATTACATCTATATTTTTATTTTGGTTTAATTCAATTTCTGTTTGTTTTTCATTTATTAACTTTAATTCTTCTGTAACAGCCTCCTCCAAAGCATTACGTTTTTTATCGATTTCAGTTATTTCTTTATTATTAAAAGAATTTTGCATATTTAACAAATATATACTTGATTTTCTTTTTGCCATTTTGAAAAATCTATATAATATAAATTCAATATCTATATATTAACAAGCAAGTTTAAAATATTATTGTTTAATAAAATTTTTATATAATTAATACTTTATGTTCGAGTTTATAATTAATCCAAATTTTATTTATCTATATTGATTAATTTTTATTTCATTTATTGTTTTGTTAAAATTTATATGCTTTAACTAATTTTTTATTGTTATAACTTATATATACTACCATATAATAATTACTATATGTATTACCTATACATAAGCTATTAGTGCGAGTGAGAAACATTTGATTCTCGGTATATTGACAGAGAACGCGGTCGCATAGTCGTAACCACTGATTTTCTATAAATTCAATATCCTACGCTGCTAAACTCTTAGACAAACGCGCGAAAATTTATCATTTTAAATTTTCTTAGTGTAAGTTTTCATTTAAGTTTTAATTTATTTATATTATTTTATTTTTAAATTTTCGAATTTTTTAGTTAAATTATTTTTTATATAACTTTCAATTAATACAACTCTAGTTGCTAATGGTACATGTTTTCCTTGAATAAATTGAATATTTTGTTCCGCTATTTCTCGAAAACTTGTTAATTCATGTTTTAGAAATCTATTTTGTTTTTCTAAAAGATCATTTTTATCTTTGATGGATTCTAAATGATTTTCCAAAATGTGTACCTTTTTAACTAATTTATCACAATTTTCAGCAATAAATTCTAATCCTTCTTTATATTTTAATAATAATGATTCTTGATCTTCAAACTTTTCCGCGTTTTCCAACACTAAATCATTTAATTGATATGTTAACGCGTGCAAATTATTGTCAAAAATTGACGAATCATATCGATTGATCATTGTAACTCTTTTAAATTTGTTTAATTATTATTATTAATATTGGTATATCCTATGATTAATTGCAAATACGTAATTCTACTTCTAAATTACAGTAGAAAATTTTGTAAAATAAAATTTATCTAAGCATGTGTACTCAATTTTTACAGAATTTTTATTTTACAAATATATTCATACGTAATTTGATTTTTATCAGGTCCCTGTCCGAGCGCCATTTTGTGACGTGCCAACCTTTCTTTGGGTTTTACGGTTACTATAGATTTTTGCTGCTTATTAGATTAGATGTAAGTTAGGTACGAAACCATCTATGCATCTATATCTTGTTGCAGACTTATTAATCCTGGTTTTATGTGTAAATTGAGACACATTATAACTGGAGTGTGTATTTGAATGTATTAATTAGTGTATCTTTTGTATGTATTATACACATTTCTATCACCACGCATTGGGCCATAGAAACGGTAGTGTGTAATGTAATGATACTTAAATGAATAACTATAAATTTTTCATATATATATTTACAATATTTATTTATTTAATTTCATTACAAATCCTTATAATAAAAGGACTTGTACTAATAAAACTATGAAATTTAATGTTAATGCTACGAAGGCTTATATATCAATGAATCCTTGTATATAAATTTCCGTCCTTTATATACTATCTTTACCTCATTAGTACAAATCCTTTTTAACCATTTTTCGTTATATTTTACATCAACTTCGTATTTTGATTTTTTATTTTAAATCATATTTTCTTTCTTGTTTCTATATACATATAATATTATCTAAATTTCTAATTATTTACAAGAAATAATTGCATATTTATTTTTATATCGTATGCATTTTTGTAATTACTTTTATTCCTATAATTTTTTTATTAATTCTATAACCTCACTTATTTCTACATATAAAAATAATCTTAAATTCATTTTTTCTTTTTACAATCGTTTTTTATTCTACTTATAAATTTCACTTTGTTTTTTACACAATTACAAAACTAAATATATTATAATTTCTATTATTTTTAAATGTACAAATATCTTCGCATACTGATTTTGCATAAACATATAATTTTTATAATTAATTTATGTCTTGCCGTAAAATTAAAAATTAAATTCTTTTTTATACATTTTAAATTGAATATTTATATTAATTTTATTATGTAATATAACGGTAAGCGAGTTACCGATCAGGTGAGTAACTGAAAAGAGTATCGACAGCGCGGCGCGCGCAGGGAACGCGCGCGAGAATCGTGCGCAGTAGAGTATCGTTAGAGAGTTCGCGCGCGATCGGCAACAACAAGGTGTTGACAAATGCCGAGTGATTTTTACGGGATAAAAGAGCAAAAGAACTGTTGTGCGTTGTGTGTGGGTATGAGTAGTTTCTCCCCACTAACCTCCACGTCGACGGGTGCAGCAGCAGCTCTCACAGACAGTGAGAAAAGGAGGCTCGGCGAATCCCACCTTCTCGACCGTTGGAGAGAGAGAGAGAGACATATACGAGGACGAGCTCTCTCTCAATAGCACAGCCTTTTCCCTGCCGAAGCGAGATATTCAGATACGCGGTAAGTGGTGCACCACATTTAGACCCGCGTGTCTATCTAAATTTCGTGTCCCGATTTACCTGGTACGGTCCAGGTGAGGAAGCGTTCCTCCTTTTCCCCCTCTCGTGACAATACCCGCACGGATAGAAAGGTCGGTGGTTCGCGGGAACCACTTCACGAGAGAAGGCGCGCGTGACGTAGTAAGCTTCTACGTAAAAGCTCTCTACGTCAGAGATTCATACGTCACACGGTGTGACGTATGCCATCAGGTTAAGCAGCCGATCATATCCGGATCGGTTGCTCGTAATCGACTGTTAAATAGATTTTAACCGATTCTTTTCGCGCTGACCTCGGGGTAGTCATCGGTACGACTCCCCGTAAATTGTTAAAGATCATTTACTGTTTATTTATTAATATTTATTTGTTAATTTAATAAATTGACTCGGCGAGACTATCTTTCTCGCCGATTAACAATAATATCGATTTTTGATAGTGTTTTACCGGTTACCGTCCTATCCTACGAATACCGCCCTCTCCGGTGTTTATCCTAGTTGGCAATTTTGGGCATAAGGCCCCAACACACGGTATATAAGTCAAACGGAGTGTTTGACGTTGTTAACGGCATTGCACGGGAATCAAAGGGATTCCCGGCCGCATCGTGGGACTGCACACTTAAGGTTGGTAAGTTGGGACAGATTGGGCCTAACCGTGGGCCTTACGTATCCCCAGTACCCACCCTGTTACAACTGGCGCCCAATACGTGTGGATTTTGGATAGAGGACATCGGAAAAATCAACAAGCACGATATAGTTGTTCAATTTTTTAAATTGATATTGAATTTTGTTGGTCTTGCTGAGCTAACGTCTAACGACTCTAAGAACTCCAAGTTGCTCGCTCGAAAAGGCACGACAATTCGCCGCGTATCAATCCCGAGGACAACATTATGAAGGCCACAAGCCGCCATACATAAATCAAAAGAAGAAGCAAATAAATACTAAGTAATAAAATTGAAAATATTTTAATAAGAAAGAAAGAAATTTTAAGTCTATGTGTTTCGTCTTGGGACCGTCTGCCAGAACTCATCAGTGGGGCGCAGACGGTCCCTGCCCCAGACACACAAGACAGTATTATTGAATCAAAATAATGATAAACTTAAAATTTTGGTATCGTAAGAACGAATGAACGGAGCCTATATAAGTACACATAAGATGGAAAATCTGATTGTGGATGGAAAAGTGCCCCCTAACATCAAAGTATGTACTATGGACATAAACTTAAACCAAAGTCCTGTTATTATTAAAAATATAATTTTTTCTCGCCCAGGCAAAAGTTTTTAAATTGATATTGAATTTTGTTGGTCTTGCTGAGCTAACGTCTAACGACTCTAAGAACTCCAAGTTGCTCGCTCGAAAAGGCACGACAATTCGCCGCGTATCAATCCCGAGGACAACATTATGAAGGCCACAAGCCGCCAGACATAAATCAAAAGAAGAAGCAAATAAATACTAAGTAATAAAATTGAAAATATTTTAATAAGAAAGAAAGAAATTTTAAGTCTATGTGTTTCGTCTTGGGACCGTCTGCCAGAACTCATCAGTGGGGCGCAGACGGTCCCTGCCCCAGACACACAAGACAGTATTATTGAATCAAAATAATGATAAACTTAAAATTTTGGTATCGTAAGAACGAATGAACGGAGCCTATATAAGTACACATAAGATGGAAAATCTGATTGTGGATGGAAAAGTGCCCCCTAACATCAAAGTATGTACTATGGACATAAACTTAAACCAAAGTCCTGTTATTATTAAAAATATAATTTTTTCCTCGCCCAGGCAAAAGTTTTTAAATTGATATTGAATTTTGTTGGTCTTGCTGAGCTAACGTCTAACGACTCTAAGAACTCCAAGTTGCTCGCTCGAAAAGGCACGACAATTCGCCGCGTATCAATCCCGAGGACAACATTATGAAGGCCACAAGCCGCCAGACATAAATCAAAAGAAGAAGCAAATAAATACTAAGTAATAAAATTGAAAATATTTTAATAAGAAAGAAAGAAATTTTAAGTCTATGTGTTTCGTCTTGGGACCGTCTGCCAGAACTCATCAGTGGGGCGCAGACGGTCCCTGCCCCAGACACACAAGACAGTATTATTGAATCAAAATAATGATAAACTTAAAATTTTGGTATCGTAAGAACGAATGAACGGAGCCTATATAAGTACACATAAGATGGAAAATCTGATTGTGGATGGAAAAGTGCCCCCTAACATCAAAGTATGTACTATGGACATAAACTTAAACCAAAGTCCTGTTATTATTAAAAATATAATTTTTTCTCGCCCAGGCAAAAGTTTTTAAATTGATATTGAATTTTGTTGGTCTTGCTGAGCTAACGTCTAACGACTCTAAGAACTCCAAGTTGCTCGCTCGAAAAGGCACGACAATTCGCCGCGTATCAATCCCGAGGACAACATTATGAAGGCCACAAGCCGCCAGACATAAATCAAAAGAAGAAGCAAATAAATACTAAGTAATAAAATTGAAAATATTTTAATAAGAAAGAAAGAAATTTTAAGTCTATGTGTTTCGTCTTGGGACCGTCTGCCAGAACTCATCAGTGGGGCGCAGACGGTCCCTGCCCCAGACACACAAGACAGTATTATTGAATCAAAATAATGATAAACTTAAATTTTGGTATCGTAAGAACGAATGAACGGAGCCTATATAAGTACACATAAGATGGAAAATCTGATTGTGGATGGAAAAGTGCCCCCTAACATCAAAGTATGTACTATGGACATAAACTTAAACCAAAGTCCTGTTATTATTAAAAATATAATTTTTTCTCGCCCAGGCAAAAGTTTTTAAATTGATATTGAATTTTGTTGGTCTTGCTGAGCTAACGTCTAACGACTCTAAGAACTCCAAGTTGCTCGCTCGAAAAGGCACGACAATTCGCCGCGTATCAATCCCGAGGACAACATTATGAAGGCCACAAGCCGCCAGACATAAATCAAAAGAAGAAGCAAATAAATACTAAGTAATAAAATTGAAAATATTTTAATAAGAAAGAAAGAAATTTTAAGTCTATGTGTTTCGTCTTGGGACCGTCTGCCAGAACTCATCAGTGGGGCGCAGACGGTCCCTGCCCCAGACACACAAGACAGTATTATTGAATCAAAATAATGATAGATAGATGATTATTTGCTTCTTCTTTTGATTTATGTCTGGCGGCTTGTGGCCTTCATAATGTTGTCCTCGGGATTGATACGCGGCGAATTGTCGTGCCTTTTCGAGCGAGCAACTTGGAGTTCTTAGAGTCGTTAGACGTTAGCTCAGCAAGACCAACAAAATTCAATATCAATTTAAAAACTTTTGCCTGGGCGAGAAAAAATTATATTTTTAATAATAACAGGACTTTGGTTTAAGTTTATGTCCATAGTACATACTTTGATGTTAGGGGGCACTTTTCCATCCACAATCAGATTTTCCATCTTATGTGTACTTATATAGGCTCCGTTCATTCGTTCTTACGATACCAAAATTTTAAGTTTATCATTATTTTGATTCAATAATACTGTCTTGTGTGTCTGGGGCAGGGACCGTCTGCGCCCCACTGATGAGTTCTGGCAGACGGTCCCAAGACGAAACACATAGACTTAAAATTTCTTTCTTTCTTATTAAAATATTTTCAATTTTATTACTTAGTATTTATTTGCTTCTTCTTTTGATTTATGTCTGGCGGCTTGTGGCCTTCATAATGTTGTCCTCGGGATTGATACGCGGCGAATTGTCGTGCCTTTTCGAGCGAGCAACTTGGAGTTCTTAGAGTCGTTAGACGTTAGCTCAGCAAGACCAACAAAATTCAATATCAATTTAAAAACTTTTGCCTGGGCGAGAAAAAAATTATATTTTTAATAATAACAGGACTTTGGTTTAAGTTATGTCCATAGTACATACTTTGATGTTAGGGGGCACTTTTCCATCCACAATCAGATTTTCCATCTTATGTGTACTTATATAGGCTCCGTTCATTCGTTCTTACGATACCAAAATTTTAAGTTTATCATTATTTTGATTCAATAATACTGTCTTGTGTGTCTGGGGCAGGGACCGTCTGCGCCCCACTGATGAGTTCTGGCAGACGGTCCCAAGACGAAACACATAGACTTAAAATTTCTTTCTTTCTTATTAAAATATTTTCAATTTTATTACTTAGTATTTATTTGCTTCTTCTTTTGATTTATGTCTGGCGGCTTGTGGCCTTCATAATGTTGTCCTCGGGATTGATACGCGGCGAATTGTCGTGCCTTTTCGAGCGAGCAACTTGGAGTTCTTAGAGTCGTTAGACGTTAGCTCAGCAAGACCAACAAAATTCAATATCAATTTAAAAACTTTTGCCTGGGCGAGAAAAAAATTATATTTTTAATAATAACAGGACTTTGGTTTAAGTTTATGTCCATAGTACATACTTTGATGTTAGGGGGCACTTTTCCATCCACAATCAGATTTTCCATCATTATGTGTACTTATATAGGCTCCGTTCATTCGTTCTTACGATACCAAAATTTTAAGTTTATCATTATTTTGATTCAATAATACTGTCTTGTGTGTCTGGGGCAGGGACCGTCTGCGCCCCACTGATGAGTTCTGGCAGACGGTCCCAAGACGAAACACATAGACTTAAAATTTCTTTCTTTCTTATTAAAATATTTTCAATTTTATTACTTAGTATTTATTTGCTTCTTCTTTTGATTTATGTCTGGCGGCTTGTGGCCTTCATAATGTTGTCCTCGGGATTGATACGCGGCGAATTGTCGTGCCTTTTCGAGCGAGCAACTTGGAGTTCTTAGAGTCGTTAGACGTTAGCTCAGCAAGACCAACAAAATTCAATATCAATTTAAAAACTTTTGCCTGGGCGAGAAAAAAATTATATTTTTAATAATAACAGGACTTTGGTTTAAGTTTATGTCCATAGTACATACTTTGATGTTAGGGGGCACTTTTCCATCCACAATCAGATTTTCCATCTTATGTGTACTTATATAGGCTCCGTTCATTCGTTCTTACGATACCAAAATTTTAAGTTTATCATTATTTTGATTCAATAATACTGTCTTGTGTGTCTGGGGCAGGGACCGTCTGCGCCCCACTGATGAGTTCTGGCAGACGGTCCCAAGACGAAACACATAGACTTAAAATTTCTTTCTTTCTTATTAAAATATTTTCAATTTTATTACTTAGTATTTATTTGCTTCTTCTTTTGATTTATGTCTGGCGGCTTGTGGCCTTCATAATGTTGTCCTCGGGATTGATACGCGGCGAATTGTCGTGCCTTTTCGAGCGAGCAACTTGGAGTTCTTAGAGTCGTTAGACGTTAGCTCAGCAAGACCAACAAAATTCAATATCAATTTAAAAACTTTTGCCTGGGCGAGAAAAAAATTATATTTTTAATAATAACAGGACTTTGGTTTAAGTTTATGTCCATAGTACATACTTTGATGTTAGGGGGCACTTTTCCATCCACAATCAGATTTTCCATCTTATGTGTACTTATATAGGCTCCGTTCATTCGTTCTTACGATACCAAAATTTTAAGTTTATCATTATTTTGATTCAATAATACTGTCTTGTGTGTCTGGGGCAGGGACCGTCTGCGCCCCACTGATGAGTTCTGGCAGACGGTCCCAAGACGAAACACATAGACTTAAAATTTCTTTCTTTCTTATTAAAATATTTTCAATTTTATTACTTAGTATTTATTTGCTTCTTCTTTTGATTTATGTCTGGCGGCTTGTGGCCTTCATAATGTTGTCCTCGGGATTGATACGCGGCGAATTGTCGTGCCTTTTCGAGCGAGCAACTTGGAGTTCTTAGAGTCGTTAGACGTTAGCTCAGCAAGACCAACAAAATTCAATATCAATTTAAAAACTTTTGCCTGGGCGAGAAAAAAATTATATTTTTAATAATAACAGGACTTTGGTTTAAGTTTATGTCCATAGTACATACTTTGATGTTAGGGGGCACTTTTCCATCCACAATCAGATTTTCCATCTTATGTGTACTTATATAGGCTCCGTTCATTCGTTCTTACGATACCAAAATTTTAAGTTTATCATTATTTTGATTCAATAATACTGTCTTGTGTGTCTGGGGCAGGGACCGTCTGCGCCCCACTGATGAGTTCTGGCAGACGGTCCCAAGACGAAACACATAGACTTAAAATTTCTTTCTTTCTTATTAAAATATTTTCAATTTTATTACTTAGTATTTATTTGCTTCTTCTTTTGATTTATGTCTGGCGGCTTGTGGCCTTCATAATGTTGTCCTCGGGATTGATACGCGGCGAATTGTCGTGCCTTTTCGAGCGAGCAACTTGGAGTTCTTAGAGTCGTTAGACGTTAGCTCAGCAAGACCAACAAAATTCAATATCAATTTAAAAACTTTTGCCTGGGCGAGAAAAAAATTATATTTTTAATAATAACAGGACTTTGGTTTAAGTTTATGTCCATAGTACATACTTTGATGTTAGGGGGCACTTTTCCATCCACAATCAGATTTTCCATCTTATGTGTACTTATATAGGCTCCGTTCATTCGTTCTTACGATACCAAAATTTTAAGTTTATCATTATTTTGATTCAATAATACTGTCTTGTGTGTCTGGGGCAGGGACCGTCTGCGCCCCACTGATGAGTTCTGGCAGACGGTCCCAAGACGAAACACATAGACTTAAAATTTCTTTCTTTCTTATTAAAATATTTTCAATTTTATTACTTAGTATTTATTTGCTTCTTCTTTTGATTTATGTCTGGCGGCTTGTGGCCTTCATAATGTTGTCCTCGGGATTGATACGCGGCGAATTGTCGTGCCTTTTCGAGCGAGCAACTTGGAGTTCTTAGAGTCGTTAGACGTTAGCTCAGCAAGACCAACAAAATTCAATATCAATTTAAAAACTTTTGCCTGGGCGAGAAAAAAATTATATTTTTAATAATAACAGGACTTTGGTTTAAGATTTATGTCCATAGTACATACTTGATGTTAGGGGGCACTTTTCCATCCACAATCAGATTTTCCATCTTATGTGTACTTATATAGGCTCCGTTCATTCGTTCTTACGATACCAAAATTTTAAGTTTATCATTATTTTGATTCAATAATACTGTCTTGTGTGTCTGGGGCAGGGACCGTCTGCGCCCCACTGATGAGTTCTGGCAGACGGTCCCAAGACGAAACACATAGACTTAAAATTTCTTTCTTTCTTATTAAAATATTTTCAATTTTATTACTTAGTATTTATTTGCTTCTTCTTTTGATTTATGTCTGGCGGCTTGTGGCCTTCATAATGTTGTCCTCGGGATTGATACGCGGCGAATTGTCGTGCCTTTTCGAGCGAGCAACTTGGAGTTCTTAGAGTCGTTAGACGTTAGCTCAGCAAGACCAACAAAATTCAATATAATTTAAAAACTTTTGCCTGGGCGAGAAAAAAATTATATTTTTAATAATAACAGGACTTTGGTTTAAGATTATGTCCATAGTACATACTCTGATGTTAGGGGGCACTTTTCCATCCACAATCAGATTTTCCATCTTATGTGTACTTATATAGGCTCCGTTCATTCGTTCTTACGATACCAAAATTTTAAGTTTATCATTATTTTGATTCAATAATACTGTCTTGTGTGTCTGGGGCAGGGACCGTCTGCGCCCCACTGATGAGTTCTGGCAGACGGTCCCAAGACGAAACACATAGACTTAAAATTTCTTTCTTTCTTATTAAAATATTTTCAATTTTATTACTTAGTATTTATTTGCTTCTTCTTTTGATTTATGTCTGGCGGCTTGTGGCCTTCATAATGTTGTCCTCGGGATTGATACGCGGCGAATTGTCGTGCCTTTTCGAGCGAGCAACTTGGAGTTCTTAGAGTCGTTAGACGTTAGCTCAGCAAGACCAACAAAATTCAATATTAATTTAAAAACTTTTGCCTGGGCGAGAAAAAAATTATATTTTTAATAATAACAGGACTTTGGTTTAAGATTATGTCCATAGTACATACTCTGATGTTAGGGGGCACTTTTCCATCCACAATCAGATTTTCCATCTTATGTGTACTTATATAGGCTCCGTTCATTCGTTCTTACGATACCAAAATTTTAAGTTTATCATTATTTTGATTCAATAATACTGTCTTGTGTGTCTGGGGCAGGGACCGTCTGCGCCCCACTGATGAGTTCTGGCAGACGGTCCCAAGACGAAACACATAGACTTAAAATTTCTTTCTTTCTTATTAAAATATTTTCAATTTTATTACTTAGTATTTATTTGCTTCTTCTTTTGATTTATGTCTGGCGGCTTGTGGCCTTCATAATGTTGTCCTCGGGATTGATACGCGGCGAATTGTCGTGCCTTTTCGAGCGAGCAACTTGGAGTTCTTAGAGTCGTTAGACGTTAGCTCAGCAAGACCAACAAAATTCAATATTCAATTTAAAAACTTTTGCCTGGGCGAGAAAAAAAATTATATTTTAATAATAACAGGACTTGGTTTAAGATTATGTCCATAGTACATACTTGATGTTAGGGGGCACTTTTCCATCAAGAACGAATGAACGGAGCCTATATAAGTACACATAAGATGGAAAATCTGATTGTGGATGGAAAAGTGCCCCCTAACATCAAGTATGTACTATGGACATAAACTTAAACCCAAAGTCCTGTTATTATTAAAATATAATTTTTTCTCGCCAGGCAAAAGTTTTTAAATTGATATTGAATTTGTTGGTCTTGCTGAGCTAACGTCTAACGACTCTAAGACTCCAAGTTGCTCGCTCGAAAAGGCACGACAATTCGCCGCGTATCAATCCCGAGGACAACATTATGAAGGCCACAAGCCGCCAGACATAAATCAAAAGAAGAAGCAAATAATACTAAGTATAAAATTGAAAATATTTTAATAAGAAAGAAAGAAATTTTAAGTCTATGTGTTTCGTCTGGGACCGTTCTGCCAGAACTCATCAGTGGGGCGCAGACGGTCCCTGCCCCAGACACACAAGACAGTATTATTGAATCAAAATAATGATAACTTAAAATTTTGGTATCGTAAGAACGAATGAACGAGCCTATATAAGTACACATAAGATGGAAATCTGATTGTGATGGAAAAGTCCCCCTACATCAAAGTATGTACTATGGACATAACTTAAACCAAAGTCCTGTTATTATTAAAATATAATTTTTTCTCGCCCAGGCAAAAGTTTTTAAATTGATATTGAATTTTGTTGGTCTTGCTGAGCTAACGTCTAACGACTCTAAGAACTCCAAGTTGCTCGCTCGAAAAGGCACGACAATTCGCCGCGTATCAATCCCGAGGACAACATATGAAGGCCACAAGCCGCCAGACATAAATCAAAAGAAGAAGCAAATAAATACTAAGTAATAAATTGAAAATATTTTTAATAAGAAAGAAAAGAAATTTTAAGTCTATGTGTTTCGTCTTGGGACGTCTGCCAGAATCATCAGTGGGGCGCAGACGGTCCCTGCCCCAGACACACAAGACAGTATTATTGAATCAAAATAATGATAAACTTAAATTTTGGTATCGTAAGAACGAATGAACGGAGCCTATATAAGTACACATAAGATGGAAAATCTGATTGTGGATGGAAAAGTGCCCCTAACATCAAAGTATGTACTATGGACATAAACTTAAACCAAAGTCCTGTTATTATTAAAAATATAATTTTTTCTCGCCCAGGCAAAAGTTTTTAAATTGATATTGAATTTTGTTGGTCTTGCTGAGCTAACGTCTAACGACTCTAAGAACTCCAAGTTGCTCGCTCAAAAGGCACGACAATTCGCCGCGTATCAATCCCGAGGACAACATTATGAAGGCCACAAGCCGCCAGACAAAATCAAAAGAAGAAGCAAATAAATACTAAGTAATAAAATTGAAAATATTTTAATAAGAAAGAAAGAATTTTAAGTCTATGTGTTTCGTCTTGGACCGCGGCCAGAACTCATCAGTGGGGCGCAGACGGTCCCTGCCCCAGACACACAAGACAGTATTATTGAATCAAAATAATGATAGATAGATGATTATTTGCTTCTTCTTTTGGTTTATGTCTGGCGGCTTGTGGCCTTCATAATGTTGTCCTCGGGATTGATACGCGGCGAATTGTCGTGCCTTTTCGAGCGAGCAACTTGGAGTTCTTAGAGTCGTTAGACGTTAGCTCAGCAAGACCAACAAAATTCAATATTAATTTAAAAACTTTTGCCTGGGCGAGAAAAAAAATTATATTTTTAATAATAACAGGACTTTGGTTTAAGATTATGTCCATAGTACATACTCTGATGTTAGGGGGCACTTTTCCATCCACAATCAGATTTTCCATCTTATGTGTACTTATATAGGCTCCGTTCATTCGTTCTTACGATACCAAAATTTTAAGTTTATCATTATTTTGATTCAATAATACTGTCTTGTGTGTCTGGGGCAGGGACCGTCTGCGCCCCACTGATGAGTTCTGGCAGACGGTCCCAAGACGAAACACATAGACTTAAAATTTCTTTCTTTCTTATTAAAATATTTTCAATTTTATTACTTAGTATTTATTTGCTTCTTCTTTTGGTTTATGTCTGGCGGCTTGTGGCCTTCATAATGTTGTCCTCGGGATTGATACGCGGCGAATTGTCGTGCCTTTTCGAGCGAGCAACTTGGAGTTCTTAGAGTCGTTAGACGTTAGCTCAGCAAGACCAACAAAATTCAATATTAATTTAAAAACTTTTGCCTGGGCGAGAAAAAAATTATATTTTTAATAATAACAGGACTTTGGTTTAAGATTATGTCCATAGTACATACTCTGATGTTAGGGGGCACTTTTCCATCCACAATCAGATTTTCCATCTTATGTGTACTTATATAGGCTCCGTTCATTCGTTCTTACGATACCAAAATTTTAAGTTTATCATTATTTTGATTCAATAATACTGTCTTGTGTGTCTGGGGCAGGGACCGTCTGCGCCCCACTGATGAGTTCTGGCAGACGGTCCCAAGACGAAACACATAGACTTAAAATTTCTTTCTTTCTTATTAAAATATTTTCAATTTTATTACTTAGTATTTATTTGCTTCTTCTTTTGGTTTATGTCTGGCGGCTTGTGGCCTTCATAATGTTGTCCTCGGGATTGATACGCGGCGAATTGTCGTGCCTTTTCGAGCGAGCAACTTGGAGTTCTTAGAGTCGTTAGACGTTAGCTCAGCAAGACCAACAAAATTCAATATTAATTTAAAAACTTTTGCCTGGGCGAGAAAAAAAATTATATTTTTAATAATAACAGGACTTTGGTTTAAGATTATGTCCATAGTACATACTCTGATGTTAGGGGGCACTTTTCCATCCACAATCAGATTTTCCATCTTATGTGTACTTATATAGGCTCCGTTCATTCGTTCTTACGATACCAAAATTTTAAGTTTATCATTATTTTGATTCAATAATACTGTCTTGTGTGTCTGGGGCAGGGACCGTCTGCGCCCCACTGATGAGTTCTGGCAGACGGTCCCAAGACGAAACACATAGACTTAAAATTTCTTTCTTTCTTATTAAAATATTTTCAATTTTATTACTTAGTATTTATTTGCTTCTTCTTTTGGTTTATGTCTGGCGGCTTGTGGCCTTCATAATGTTGTCCTCGGGATTGATACGCGGCGAATTGTCGTGCCTTTTCGAGCGAGCAACTTGGAGTTCTTAGAGTCGTTAGACGTTAGCTCAGCAAGACCAACAAAATTCAATATTAATTTAAAAACTTTTGCCTGGGCGAGAAAAAAATTATATTTTAATAATAACAGGACTTTGGTTTAAGATTATGTCCATAGTACATACTCTGATGTTAGGGGGCACTTTTCCATCCACAATCAGATTTTCCATCTTATGTGTACTTATATAGGCTCCGTTCATTCGTTCTTACGATACCAAAATTTTAAGTTTATCATTATTTTGATTCAATAATACTGTCTTGTGTGTCTGGGGCAGGGACCGTCTGCGCCCCACTGATGAGTTCTGGCAGACGGTCCCAAGACGAAACACATAGACTTAAAATTTCTTTCTTTCTTATTAAATATTTTCAATTTTATTACTTAGTATTTATTTGCTTCTTCTTTTGGTTTATGTCTGGCGGCTTGTGGCCTTCATAATGTTGTCCTCGGGATTGATACGCGGCGAATTGTCGTGCCTTTTCGAGCGAGCAACTTGGAGTTCTTAGAGTCGTTAGACGTTAGCTCAGCAAGACCAACAAAATTCAATATTAATTTAAAAACTTTTGCCTGGGCGAGAAAAAAAATTATATTTTTAATAATAACAGGACTTTGGTTTAAGATTATGTCCATAGTACATACTCTGATGTTAGGGGGCACTTTTCCATCCACAATCAGATTTTCCATCTTATGTGTACTTATATAGGCTCCGTTCATTCGTTCTTACGATACCAAAATTTTAAGTTTATCATTATTTTGATTCAATAATACTGTCTTGTGTGTCTGGGGCAGGGACCGTCTGCGCCCCACTGATGAGTTCTGGCAGACGGTCCCAAGACGAAACACATAGACTTAAAATTTCTTTCTTTCTTATTAAAATATTTTCAATTTTATTACTTAGTATTTATTTGCTTCTTCTTTTGGTTTATGTCTGGCGGCTTGTGGCCTTCATAATGTTGTCCTCGGGATTGATACGCGGCGAATTGTCGTGCCTTTTCGAGCGAGCAACTTGGAGTTCTTAGAGTCGTTAGACGTTAGCTCAGCAAGACCAACAAAATTCAATATTAATTTAAAAACTTTTGCCTGGGCGAGAAAAAAAATTATATTTTTAATAATAACAGGACTTTGGTTTAAGATTATGTCCATAGTACATACTCTGATGTTAGGGGGCACTTTTCCATCCACAATCAGATTTTCCATCTTATGTGTACTTATATAGGCTCCGTTCATTCGTTCTTACGATACCAAAATTTTAAGTTTATCATTATTTTGATTCAATAATACTGTCTTGTGTGTCTGGGGCAGGGACCGTCTGCGCCCCACTGATGAGTTCTGGCAGACGGTCCCAAGACGAAACACATAGACTTAAAATTTCTTTCTTTCTTATTAAAATATTTTCAATTTTATTACTTAGTATTTATTTGCTTCTTCTTTTGGTTTATGTCTGGCGGCTTGTGGCCTTCATAATGTTGTCCTCGGGATTGATACGCGGCGAATTGTCGTGCCTTTTCGAGCGAGCAACTTGGAGTTCTTAGAGTCGTTAGACGTTAGCTCAGCAAGACCAACAAAATTCAATATTAATTTAAAAACTTTTGCCTGGGCGAGAAAAAAAATTATATTTTTAATAATAACAGGACTTTGGTTTAAGATTATGTCCATAGTACATACTCTGATGTTAGGGGGCACTTTTCCATCCACAATCAGATTTTCCATCTTATGTGTACTTATATAGGCTCCGTTCATTCGTTCTTACGATACCAAAATTTTAAGTTTATCATTATTTTGATTCAATAATACTGTCTTGTGTGTCTGGGGCAGGGACCGTCTGCGCCCCACTGATGAGTTCTGGCAGACGGTCCCAAGACGAAACACATAGACTTAAAATTTCTTTCTTTCTTATTAAATATTTTCAATTTTATTACTTAGTATTTATTTGCTTCTTCTTTTGGTTTATGTCTGGCGGCTTGTGGCCTTCATAATGTTGTCCTCGGGATTGATACGCGGCGAATTGTCGTGCCTTTTCGAGCGAGCAACTTGGAGTTCTTAGAGTCGTTAGACGTTAGCTCAGCAAGACCAACAAAATTCAATATTAATTTAAAAACTTTTGCCTGGGCGAGAAAAAAAATTATATTTTTAATAATAACAGGACTTTGGTTTAAGATTATGTCCATAGTACATACTCTGATGTTAGGGGGCACTTTTCCATCCACAATCAGATTTTCCATCTTATGTGTACTTATATAGGCTCCGTTCATTCGTTCTTACGATACCAAAATTTTAAGTTTATCATTATTTTGATTCAATAATACTGTCTTGTGTGTCTGGGGCAGGGACCGTCTGCGCCCCACTGATGAGTTCTGGCAGACGGTCCCAAGACGAAACACATAGACTTAAAATTTCTTTCTTTCTTATTAAAATATTTTCAATTTTATTACTTAGTATTTATTTGCTTCTTCTTTTGGTTTATGTCTGGCGGCTTGTGGCCTTCATAATGTTGTCCTCGGGATTGATACGCGGCGAATTGTCGTGCCTTTTCGAGCGAGCAACTTGGAGTTCTTAGAGTCGTTAGACGTTAGCTCAGCAAGACCAACAAAATTCAATATTAATTTAAAAACTTTTGCCTGGGCGAGAAAAAAAATTATATTTTAATAATAACAGGACTTTGGTTTAAGATTATGTCCATAGTACATACTCTGATGTTAGGGGGCACTTTTCCATCCACAATCAGATTTTCCATCTTATGTGTACTTATATAGGCTCCGTTCATTCGTTCTTACGATACCAAAATTTTAAGTTTATCATTATTTTGATTCAATAATACTGTCTTGTGTGTCTGGGGCAGGGACCGTCTGCGCCCCACTGATGAGTTCTGGCAGACGGTCCCAAGACGAAACACATAGACTTAAAATTTCTTTCTTTCTTATTAAAATATTTTCAATTTTATTACTTAGTATTTATTTGCTTCTTCTTTTGGTTTATGTCTGGCGGCTTGTGGCCTTCATAATGTTGTCCTCGGGATTGATACGCGGCGAATTGTCGTGCCTTTTCGAGCGAGCAACTTGGAGTTCTTAGAGTCGTTAGACGTTAGCTCAGCAAGACCAACAAAATTCAATATTAATTTAAAAACTTTTGCCTGGGCGAGAAAAAAAATTATATTTTTAATAATAACAGGACTTTGGTTTAAGATTATGTCCATAGTACATACTCTGATGTTAGGGGGCACTTTTCCATCCACAATCAGATTTTCCATCTTATGTGTACTTATATAGGCTCCGTTCATTCGTTCTTACGATACCAAAATTTTAAGTTTATCATTATTTTGATTCAATAATACTGTCTTGTGTGTCTGGGGCAGGGACCGTCTGCGCCCCACTGATGAGTTCTGGCAGACGGTCCCAAGACGAAACACATAGACTTAAAATTTCTTTCTTTCTTATTAAAATATTTTCAATTTTATTACTTAGTATTTATTTGCTTCTTCTTTTGGTTTATGTCTGGCGGCTTGTGGCCTTCATAATGTTGTCCTCGGGATTGATACGCGGCGAATTGTCGTGCCTTTTCGAGCGAGCAACTTGGAGTTCTTAGAGTCGTTAGACGTTAGCTCAGCAAGACCAACAAAATTCAATATTAATTTAAAAACTTTTGCCTGGGCGAGAAAAAAAATTATATTTTAATAATAACAGGACTTTGGTTTAAGATTATGTCCATAGTACATACTCTGATGTTAGGGGGCACTTTTCCATCCACAATCAGATTTTCCATCTTATGTGTACTTATATAGGCTCCGTTCATTCGTTCTTACGATACCAAAATTTTAAGTTTATCATTATTTTGATTCAATAATACTGTCTTGTGTGTCTGGGGCAGGGACCGTCTGCGCCCCACTGATGAGTTCTGGCAGACGGTCCCAAGACGAAACACATAGACTTAAAATTTCTTTCTTTCTTATTAAAATATTTTCAATTTTATTACTTAGTATTTATTTGCTTCTTCTTTTGGTTTATGTCTGGCGGCTTGTGGCCTTCATAATGTTGTCCTCGGGATTGATACGCGGCGAATTGTCGTGCCTTTTCGAGCGAGCAACTTGGAGTTCTTAGAGTCGTTAGACGTTAGCTCAGCAAGACCAACAAAATTCAATATTAATTTAAAAACTTTTGCCTGGGCGAGAAAAAAAATTATATTTTTAATAATAACAGGACTTTGGTTTAAGATTATGTCCATAGTACATACTCTGATGTTAGGGGGCACTTTTCCATCCACAATCAGATTTTCCATCTTATGTGTACTTATATAGGCTCCGTTCATTCGTTCTTACGATACCAAAATTTTAAGTTTATCATTATTTTGATTCAATAATACTGTCTTGTGTGTCTGGGGCAGGGACCGTCTGCGCCCCACTGATGAGTTCTGGCAGACGGTCCCAAGACGAAACACATAGACTTAAAATTTCTTTCTTTCTTATTAAATATTTTCAATTTTATTACTTAGTATTTATTTGCTTCTTCTTTTGGTTTATGTCTGGCGGCTTGTGGCCTTCATAATGTTGTCCTCGGGATTGATACGCGGCGAATTGTCGTGCCTTTTCGAGCGAGCAACTTGGAGTTCTTAGAGTCGTTAGACGTTAGCTCAGCAAGACCAACAAAATTCAATATTAATTTAAAAACTTTTGCCTGGGCGAGAAAAAAAATTATATTTTAATAATAACAGGACTTTGGTTTAAGATTATGTCCATAGTACATACTCTGATGTTAGGGGGCACTTTTCCATCCACAATCAGATTTTCCATCTTATGTGTACTTATATAGGCTCCGTTCATTCGTTCTTACGATACCAAAATTTTAAGTTTATCATTATTTTGATTCAATAATACTGTCTTGTGTGTCTGGGGCAGGGACCGTCTGCGCCCCACTGATGAGTTCTGGCAGACGGTCCCAAGACGAAACACATAGACTTAAAATTTCTTTCTTTCTTATTAAAATATTTTCAATTTTATTACTTAGTATTTATTTGCTTCTTCTTTTGGTTTATGTCTGGCGGCTTGTGGCCTTCATAATGTTGTCCTCGGGATTGATACGCGGCGAATTGTCGTGCCTTTTCGAGCGAGCAACTTGGAGTTCTTAGAGTCGTTAGACGTTAGCTCAGCAAGACCAACAAAATTCAATATTAATTTAAAAACTTTTGCCTGGGCGAGAAAAAAAATTATATTTTTAATAATAACAGGACTTTGGTTTAAGATTATGTCCATAGTACATACTCTGATGTTAGGGGGCACTTTTCCATCCACAATCAGATTTTCCATCTTATGTGTACTTATATAGGCTCCGTTCATTCGTTCTTACGATACCAAAATTTTAAGTTTATCATTATTTTGATTCAATAATACTGTCTTGTGTGTCTGGGGCAGGGACCGTCTGCGCCCCACTGATGAGTTCTGGCAGACGGTCCCAAGACGAAACACATAGACTTAAAATTTCTTTCTTTCTTATTAAAATATTTTCAATTTTATTACTTAGTATTTATTTGCTTCTTCTTTTGGTTTATGTCTGGCGGCTTGTGGCCTTCATAATGTTGTCCTCGGGATTGATACGCGGCGAATTGTCGTGCCTTTTCGAGCGAGCAACTTGGAGTTCTTAGAGTCGTTAGACGTTAGCTCAGCAAGACCAACAAAATTCAATATTAATTTAAAAACTTTTGCCTGGGCGAGAAAAAAAATTATATTTTAATAATAACAGGACTTTGGTTTAAGATTATGTCCATAGTACATACTCTGATGTTAGGGGGCACTTTTCCATCCACAATCAGATTTTCCATCTTATGTGTACTTATATAGGCTCCGTTCATTCGTTCTTACGATACCAAAATTTTAAGTTTATCATTATTTTGATTCAATAATACTGTCTTGTGTGTCTGGGGCAGGGACCGTCTGCGCCCCACTGATGAGTTCTGGCAGACGGTCCCAAGACGAAACACATAGACTTAAAATTTCTTTCTTTCTTATTAAAATATTTTCAATTTTATTACTTAGTATTTATTTGCTTCTTCTTTTGGTTTATGTCTGGCGGCTTGTGGCCTTCATAATGTTGTCCTCGGGATTGATACGCGGCGAATTGTCGTGCCTTTTCGAGCGAGCAACTTGGAGTTCTTAGAGTCGTTAGACGTTAGCTCAGCAAGACCAACAAAATTCAATATTAATTTAAAAACTTTTGCCTGGGCGAGAAAAAAAATTATATTTTTAATAATAACAGGACTTTGGTTTAAGATTATGTCCATAGTACATACTCTGATGTTAGGGGGCACTTTTCCATCCACAATCAGATTTTCCATCTTATGTGTACTTATATAGGCTCCGTTCATTCGTTCTTACGATACCAAAATTTTAAGTTTATCATTATTTTGATTCAATAATACTGTCTTGTGTGTCTGGGGCAGGGACCGTCTGCGCCCCACTGATGAGTTCTGGCAGACGGTCCCAAGACGAAACACATAGACTTAAAATTTCTTTCTTTCTTATTAAAATATTTTCAATTTTATTACTTAGTATTTATTTGCTTCTTCTTTTGGTTTATGTCTGGCGGCTTGTGGCCTTCATAATGTTGTCCTCGGGATTGATACGCGGCGAATTGTCGTGCCTTTTCGAGCGAGCAACTTGGAGTTCTTAGAGTCGTTAGACGTTAGCTCAGCAAGACCAACAAAATTCAATATTAATTTAAAAACTTTTGCCTGGGCGAGAAAAAAAATTATATTTTTAATAATAACAGGACTTTGGTTTAAGATTATGTCCATAGTACATACTCTGATGTTAGGGGGCACTTTTCCATCCACAATCAGATTTTCCATCTTATGTGTACTTATATAGGCTCCGTTCATTCGTTCTTACGATACCAAAATTTTAAGTTTATCATTATTTTGATTCAATAATACTGTCTTGTGTGTCTGGGGCAGGGACCGTCTGCGCCCCACTGATGAGTTCTGGCAGACGGTCCCAAGACGAAACACATAGACTTAAAATTTCTTTCTTTCTTATTAAAATATTTTCAATTTTATTACTTAGTATTTATTTGCTTCTTCTTTTGGTTTATGTCTGGCGGCTTGTGGCCTTCATAATGTTGTCCTCGGGATTGATACGCGGCGAATTGTCGTGCCTTTTCGAGCGAGCAACTTGGAGTTCTTAGAGTCGTTAGACGTTAGCTCAGCAAGACCAACAAAATTCAATATTAATTTAAAAACTTTTGCCTGGGCGAGAAAAAAAATTATATTTTTAATAATAACAGGACTTTGGTTTAAGATTATGTCCATAGTACATACTCTGATGTTAGGGGGCACTTTTCCATCCACAATCAGATTTTCCATCTTATGTGTACTTATATAGGCTCCGTTCATTCGTTCTTACGATACCAAAATTTTAAGTTTATCATTATTTTGATTCAATAATACTGTCTTGTGTGTCTGGGGCAGGGACCGTCTGCGCCCCACTGATGAGTTCTGGCAGACGGTCCCAAGACGAAACACATAGACTTAAAATTTCTTTCTTTCTTATTAAAATATTTTCAATTTTATTACTTAGTATTTATTTGCTTCTTCTTTTGGTTTATGTCTGGCGGCTTGTGGCCTTCATAATGTTGTCCTCGGGATTGATACGCGGCGAATTGTCGTGCCTTTTCGAGCGAGCAACTTGGAGTTCTTAGAGTCGTTAGACGTTAGCTCAGCAAGACCAACAAAATTCAATATTAATTTAAAAACTTTTGCCTGGGCGAGAAAAAAAATTATATTTTTAATAATAACAGGACTTTGGTTTAAGATTATGTCCATAGTACATACTCTGATGTTAGGGGGCACTTTTCCATCCACAATCAGATTTTCCATCTTATGTGTACTTATATAGGCTCCGTTCATTCGTTCTTACGATACCAAAATTTTAAGTTTATCATTATTTTGATTCAATAATACTGTCTTGTGTGTCTGGGGCAGGGACCGTCTGCGCCCCACTGATGAGTTCTGGCAGACGGTCCCAAGACGAAACACATAGACTTAAAATTTCTTTCTTTCTTATTAAAATATTTTCAATTTTATTACTTAGTATTTATTTGCTTCTTCTTTTGGTTTATGTCTGGCGGCTTGTGGCCTTCATAATGTTGTCCTCGGGATTGATACGCGGCGAATTGTCGTGCCTTTTCGAGCGAGCAACTTGGAGTTCTTAGAGTCGTTAGACGTTAGCTCAGCAAGACCAACAAAATTCAATATTAATTTAAAAACTTTTGCCTGGGCGAGAAAAAAAATTATATTTTAATAATAACAGGACTTTGGTTTAAGATTATGTCCATAGTACATACTCTGATGTTAGGTGGCACTTTTCCATCTACAATCAGATTTTCCATCTTATGTGTACTTATATAGGCTCCGTTCATTCGTTCTTACGATACCAAAATTTTAAGTTTATCATTATTTTGATTCAATAATACTGTCTTGTGTGTCTGGGGCAGGGACCGTCTGCGCCCCACTGATGAGTTCTGGCAGACGGTCCCAAGACGAAACACATAGACTTAAAATTTCTTTCTTTCTTATTAAATATTTTCAATTTTATTACTTAGTATTTATTTGCTTCTTCTTTTGGTTTATGTCTGGCGGCTTGTGGCCTTCATAATGTTGTCCTCGGGATTGATACGCGGCGAATTGTCGTGCCTTTTCGAGCGAGCAACTTGGAGTTCTTAGAGTCGTTAGACGTTAGCTCAGCAAGACCAACAAAATTCAATATTAATTTAAAAACTTTTGCCTGGGCGAGAAAAAAAATTATATTTTTAATAATAACAGGACTTTGGTTTAAGATTATGTCCATAGTACATACTCTGATGTTAGGGGGCACTTTTCCATCCACAATCAGATTTTCCATCTTATGTGTACTTATATAGGCTCCGTTCATTCGTTCTTACGATACCAAAATTTTAAGTTTATCATTATTTTGATTCAATAATACTGTCTTGTGTGTCTGGGGCAGGGACCGTCTGCGCCCCACTGATGAGTTCTGGCAGACGGTCCCAAGACGAAACACATAGACTTAAAATTTCTTTCTTTCTTATTAAAATATTTTCAATTTTATTACTTAGTATTTATTTGCTTCTTCTTTTGGTTTATGTCTGGCGGCTTGTGGCCTTCATAATGTTGTCCTCGGGATTGATACGCGGCGAATTGTCGTGCCTTTTCGAGCGAGCAACTTGGAGTTCTTAGAGTCGTTAGACGTTAGCTCAGCAAGACCAACAAAATTCAATATTAATTTAAAAACTTTTGCCTGGGCGAGAAAAAAAATTATATTTTTAATAATAACAGGACTTTGGTTTAAGATTATGTCCATAGTACATACTCTGATGTTAGGGGGCACTTTTCCATCCACAATCAGATTTTCCATCTTATGTGTACTTATATAGGCTCCGTTCATTCGTTCTTACGATACCAAAATTTTAAGTTTATCATTATTTTGATTCAATAATACTGTCTTGTGTGTCTGGGGCAGGGACCGTCTGCGCCCCACTGATGAGTTCTGGCAGACGGTCCCAAGACGAAACACATAGACTTAAAATTTCTTTCTTTCTTATTAAAATATTTTCAATTTTATTACTTAGTATTTATTTGCTTCTTCTTTTGGTTTATGTCTGGCGGCTTGTGGCCTTCATAATGTTGTCCTCGGGATTGATACGCGGCGAATTGTCGTGCCTTTTCGAGCGAGCAACTTGGAGTTCTTAGAGTCGTTAGACGTTAGCTCAGCAAGACCAACAAAATTCAATATTAATTTAAAAACTTTTGCCTGGGCGAGAAAAAAAATTATATTTTTAATAATAACAGGACTTTGGTTTAAGATTATGTCCATAGTACATACTCTGATGTTAGGGGGCACTTTTCCATCTACAATCAGATTTTCCATCTTATGTGTACTTATATAGGCTCCGTTCATTCGTTCTTACGATACCAAAATTTTAAGTTTATCATTATTTTGATTCAATAATACTGTCTTGTGTGTCTGGGGCAGGGACCGTCTGCGCCCCACTGATGAGTTCTGGCAGACGGTCCCAAGACGAAACACATAGACTTAAAATTTCTTTCTTTCTTATTAAAATATTTTCAATTTTATTACTTAGTATTTATTTGCTTCTTCTTTTGGTTTATGTCTGGCGGCTTGTGGCCTTCATAATGTTGTCCTCGGGATTGATACGCGGCGAATTGTCGTGCCTTTTCGAGCGAGCAACTTGGAGTTCTTAGAGTCGTTAGACGTTAGCTCAGCAAGACCAACAAAATTCAATATTAATTTAAAAACTTTTGCCTGGGCGAGAAAAAAAATTATATTTTTAATAATAACAGGACTTTGGTTTAAGATTATGTCCATAGTACATACTCTGATGTTAGGGGGCACTTTTCCATCCACAATCAGATTTTCCATCTTATGTGTACTTATATAGGCTCCGTTCATTCGTTCTTACGATACCAAAATTTTAAGTTTATCATTATTTTGATTCAATAATACTGTCTTGTGTGTCTGGGGCAGGGACCGTCTGCGCCCCACTGATGAGTTCTGGCAGACGGTCCCAAGACGAAACACATAGACTTAAAATTTCTTTCTTTCTTATTAAAATATTTTCAATTTTATTACTTAGTATTTATTTGCTTCTTCTTTTGGTTTATGTCTGGCGGCTTGTGGCCTTCATAATGTTGTCCTCGGGATTGATACGCGGCGAATTGTCGTGCCTTTTCGAGCGAGCAACTTGGAGTTCTTAGAGTCGTTAGACGTTAGCTCAGCAAGACCAACAAAATTCAATATTAATTTAAAAACTTTTGCCTGGGCGAGAAAAAAAATTATATTTCTAATAATAACAGGACTTTGGTTTAAGA
This sequence comes from Theocolax elegans, assembly GCA_026168455.1. NCBI lineage: Eukaryota > Metazoa > Arthropoda > Insecta > Hymenoptera > Cerocephalidae > Theocolax > Theocolax elegans. Next base: position 884,297 of record CM047430.1, on the reverse strand, counting down.
TTATGTCCATAGTACATACTCTGATGTTAGGGGGCACTTTTCCATCCTACAATCAGATTTTCCATCTTATGTGTACTTATATAGGCTCCGTTCATTCGTTCTTACGATACCAAAATTTTAAGTTTATCATTATTTTGATTCAATAATACTGTCTTGTGTGTCTGGGGCAGGGACCGTCTGCGCCCCACTGATGAGTTCTGGCAGACGGTCCCAAGACGAAACACATAGACTTAAAATTTCTTTCTTTCTTATTAAAATATTTTCAATTTTATTACTTAGTATTTATTTGCTTCTTCTTTTGGTTTATGTCTGGCGGCTTGTGGCCTTCATAATGTTGTCCTCGGGATTGATACGCGGCGAATTGTCGTGCCTTTTCGAGCGAGCAACTTGGAGTTCTTAGAGTCGTTAGACGTTAGCTCAGCAAGACCAACAAAATTCAATATTAATTTAAAAACTTTTGCCTGGGCGAGAAAAAAAATTATATTTTTAATAATAACAGGACTTTGGTTTAAGATTATGTCCATAGTACATACTCTGATGTTAGGTGGCACTTTTCCATCCTACAATCAGATTTTCCATCTTATGTGTACTTATATAGGCTCCGTTCATTCGTTCTTACGATACCAAAATTTTAAGTTTATCATTATTTTGATTCAATAATACTGTCTTGTGTGTCTGGGGCAGGGACCGTCTGCGCCCCACTGATGAGTTCTGGCAGACGGTCCCAAGACGAAACACATAGACTTAAAATTTCTTTCTTTCTTATTAAAATATTTTCAATTTTATTACTTAGTATTTATTTGCTTCTTCTTTTGGTTTATGTCTGGCGGCTTGTGGCCTTCATAATGTTGTCCTCGGGATTGATACGCGGCGAATTGTCGTGCCTTTTCGAGCGAGCAACTTGGAGTTCTTAGAGTCGTTAGACGTTAGCTCAGCAAGACCAACAAAATTCAATATTAATTTAAAAACTTTTGCCTGGGCGAGAAAAAAAATTATATTTTTAATAATAACAGGACTTTGGTTTAAGATTATGTCCATAGTACATACTCTGATGTTAGGGGGCACTTTTCCATCCACAATCAGATTTTCCATCTTATGTGTACTTATATAGGCTCCGTTCATTCGTTCTTACGATACCAAAATTTTAAGTTTATCATTATTTTGATTCAATAATACTGTCTTGTGTGTCTGGGGCAGGGACCGTCTGCGCCCCACTGATGAGTTCTGGCAGACGGTCCCAAGACGAAACACATAGACTTAAAATTTCTTTCTTTCTTATTAAAATATTTTCAATTTTATTACTTAGTATTTATTTGCTTCTTCTTTTGGTTTATGTCTGGCGGCTTGTGGCCTTCATAATGTTGTCCTCGGGATTGATACGCGGCGAATTGTCGTGCCTTTTCGAGCGAGCAACTTGGAGTTCTTAGAGTCGTTAGACGTTAGCTCAGCAAGACCAACAAAATTCAATATTAATTTAAAAACTTTTGCCTGGGCGAGAAAAAAAATTATATTTCTAATAATAACAGGACTTTGGTTTAAGATTATGTCCATAGTACATACTCTGATGTTAGGTGGCACTTTTCCATCTACAATCAGATTTTCCATCTTATGTGTACTTATATAGGCTCCGTTCATTCGTTCTTACGATACCAAAATTTTAAGTTTATCATTATTTTGATTCAATAATACTGTCTTGTGTGTCTGGGGCAGGGACCGTCTGCGCCCCACTGATGAGTTCTGGCAGACGGTCCCAAGACGAAACACATAGACTTAAAATTTCTTTCTTTCTTATTAAAATATTTTCAATTTTATTACTTAGTATTTATTTGCTTCTTCTTTTGGTTTATGTCTGGCGGCTTGTGGCCTTCATAATGTTGTCCTCGGGATTGATACGCGGCGAATTGTCGTGCCTTTTCGAGCGAGCAACTTGGAGTTCTTAGAGTCGTTAGACGTTAGCTCAGCAAGACCAACAAAATTCAATATTAATTTAAAAACTTTTGCCTGGGCGAGAAAAAAAATTATATTTTTAATAATAACAGGACTTTGGTTTAAGATTATGTCCATAGTACATACTCTGATGTTAGGGGGCACTTTTCCATCCACAATCAGATTTTCCATCTTATGTGTACTTATATAGGCTCCGTTCATTCGTTCTTACGATACCAAAATTTTAAGTTTATCATTATTTTGATTCAATAATACTGTCTTGTGTGTCTGGGGCAGGGACCGTCTGCGCCCCACTGATGAGTTCTGGCAGACGGTCCCAAGACGAAACACATAGACTTAAAATTTCTTTCTTTCTTATTAAAATATTTTCAATTTTATTACTTAGTATTTATTTGCTTCTTCTTTTGGTTTATGTCTGGCGGCTTGTGGCCTTCATAATGTTGTCCTCGGGATTGATACGCGGCGAATTGTCGTGCCTTTTCGAGCGAGCAACTTGGAGTTCTTAGAGTCGTTAGACGTTAGCTCAGCAAGACCAACAAAATTCAATATTAATTTAAAAACTTTTGCCTGGGCGAGAAAAAAAATTATATTTTTAATAATAACAGGACTTTGGTTTAAGATTATGTCCATAGTACATACTCTGATGTTAGGGGGCACTTTTCCATCCACAATCAGATTTTCCATCTTATGTGTACTTATATAGGCTCCGTTCATTCGTTCTTACGATACCAAAATTTTAAGTTTATCATTATTTTGATTCAATAATACTGTCTTGTGTGTCTGGGGCAGGGACCGTCTGCGCCCCACTGATGAGTTCTGGCAGACGGTCCCAAGACGAAACACATAGACTTAAAATTTCTTTCTTTCTTATTAAAATATTTTCAATTTTATTACTTAGTATTTATTTGCTTCTTCTTTTGGTTTATGTCTGGCGGCTTGTGGCCTTCATAATGTTGTCCTCGGGATTGATACGCGGCGAATTGTCGTGCCTTTTCGAGCGAGCAACTTGGAGTTCTTAGAGTCGTTAGACGTTAGCTCAGCAAGACCAACAAAATTCAATATTAATTTAAAAACTTTTGCCTGGGCGAGAAAAAAAATTATATTTCTAATAATAACAGGACTTTGGTTTAAGATTATGTCCATAGTACATACTCTGATGTTAGGTGGCACTTTTCCATCTACAATCAGATTTTCCATCTTATGTGTACTTATATAGGCTCCGTTCATTCGTTCTTACGATACCAAAATTTTAAGTTTATCATTATTTTGATTCAATAATACTGTCTTGTGTGTCTGGGGCAGGGACCGTCTGCGCCCCACTGATGAGTTCTGGCAGACGGTCCCAAGACGAAACACATAGACTTAAAATTTCTTTCTTTCTTATTAAAATATTTTCAATTTTATTACTTAGTATTTATTTGCTTCTTCTTTTGGTTTATGTCTGGCGGCTTGTGGCCTTCATAATGTTGTCCTCGGGATTGATACGCGGCGAATTGTCGTGCCTTTTCGAGCGAGCAACTTGGAGTTCTTAGAGTCGTTAGACGTTAGCTCAGCAAGACCAACAAAATTCAATATTAATTTAAAAACTTTTGCCTGGGCGAGAAAAAAAATTATATTTTTAATAATAACAGGACTTTGGTTTAAGATTATGTCCATAGTACATACTCTGATGTTAGGGGGCACTTTTCCATCCACAATCAGATTTTCCATCTTATGTGTACTTATATAGGCTCCGTTCATTCGTTCTTACGATACCAAAATTTTAAGTTTATCATTATTTTGATTCAATAATACTGTCTTGTGTGTCTGGGGCAGGGACCGTCTGCGCCCCACTGATGAGTTCTGGCAGACGGTCCCAAGACGAAACACATAGACTTAAAATTTCTTTCTTTCTTATTAAAATATTTTCAATTTTATTACTTAGTATTTATTTGCTTCTTCTTTTGGTTTATGTCTGGCGGCTTGTGGCCTTCATAATGTTGTCCTCGGGATTGATACGCGGCGAATTGTCGTGCCTTTTCGAGCGAGCAACTTGGAGTTCTTAGAGTCGTTAGACGTTAGCTCAGCAAGACCAACAAAATTCAATATTAATTTAAAAACTTTTGCCTGGGCGAGAAAAAAAATTATATTTTTAATAATAACAGGACTTTGGTTTAAGATTATGTCCATAGTACATACTCTGATGTTAGGGGGCACTTTTCCATCCACAATCAGATTTTCCATCTTATGTGTACTTATATAGGCTCCGTTCATTCGTTCTTACGATACCAAAATTTTAAGTTTATCATTATTTTGATTCAATAATACTGTCTTGTGTGTCTGGGGCAGGGACCGTCTGCGCCCCACTGATGAGTTCTGGCAGACGGTCCCAAGACGAAACACATAGACTTAAAATTTCTTTCTTTCTTATTAAAATATTTTCAATTTTATTACTTAGTATTTATTTGCTTCTTCTTTTGGTTTATGTCTGGCGGCTTGTGGCCTTCATAATGTTGTCCTCGGGATTGATACGCGGCGAATTGTCGTGCCTTTTCGAGCGAGCAACTTGGAGTTCTTAGAGTCGTTAGACGTTAGCTCAGCAAGACCAACAAAATTCAATATTAATTTAAAAACTTTTGCCTGGGCGAGAAAAAAAATTATATTTTTAATAATAACAGGACTTTGGTTTAAGATTATGTCCATAGTACATACTCTGATGTTAGGGGGCACTTTTCCATCCTACAATCAGATTTTCCATCTTATGTGTACTTATATAGGCTCCGTTCATTCGTTCTTACGATACCAAAATTTTAAGTTTATCATTATTTTGATTCAATAATACTGTCTTGTGTGTCTGGGGCAGGGACCGTCTGCGCCCCACTGATGAGTTCTGGCAGACGGTCCCAAGACGAAACACATAGACTTAAAATTTCTTTCTTTCTTATTAAAATATTTTCAATTTTATTACTTAGTATTTATTTGCTTCTTCTTTTGGTTTATGTCTGGCGGCTTGTGGCCTTCATAATGTTGTCCTCGGGATTGATACGCGGCGAATTGTCGTGCCTTTTCGAGCGAGCAACTTGGAGTTCTTAGAGTCGTTAGACGTTAGCTCAGCAAGACCAACAAAATTCAATATTAATTTAAAAACTTTTGCCTGGGCGAGAAAAAAAATTATATTTTTAATAATAACAGGACTTTGGTTTAAGATTATGTCCATAGTACATACTCTGATGTTAGGGGGCACTTTTCCATCCACAATCAGATTTTCCATCTTATGTGTACTTATATAGGCTCCGTTCATTCGTTCTTACGATACCAAAATTTTAAGTTTATCATTATTTTGATTCAATAATACTGTCTTGTGTGTCTGGGGCAGGGACCGTCTGCGCCCCACTGATGAGTTCTGGCAGACGGTCCCAAGACGAAACACATAGACTTAAAATTTCTTTCTTTCTTATTAAATATTTTCAATTTTATTACTTAGTATTTATTTGCTTCTTCTTTTGGTTTATGTCTGGCGGCTTGTGGCCTTCATAATGTTGTCCTCGGGATTGATACGCGGCGAATTGTCGTGCCTTTTCGAGCGAGCAACTTGGAGTTCTTAGAGTCGTTAGACGTTAGCTCAGCAAGACCAACAAAATTCAATATTAATTTAAAAACTTTTGCCTGGGCGAGAAAAAAAATTATATTTTAATAATAACAGGACTTTGGTTTAAGATTATGTCCATAGTACATACTCTGATGTTAGGGGGCACTTTTCCATCCACAATCAGATTTTCCATCTTATGTGTACTTATATAGGCTCCGTTCATTCGTTCTTACGATACCAAAATTTTAAGTTTATCATTATTTTGATTCAATAATACTGTCTTGTGTGTCTGGGGCAGGGACCGTCTGCGCCCCACTGATGAGTTCTGGCAGACGGTCCCAAGACGAAACACATAGACTTAAAATTTCTTTCTTTCTTATTAAAATATTTTCAATTTTATTACTTAGTATTTATTTGCTTCTTCTTTTGGTTTATGTCTGGCGGCTTGTGGCCTTCATAATGTTGTCCTCGGGATTGATACGCGGCGAATTGTCGTGCCTTTTCGAGCGAGCAACTTGGAGTTCTTAGAGTCGTTAGACGTTAGCTCAGCAAGACCAACAAAATTCAATATTAATTTAAAAACTTTTGCCTGGGCGAGAAAAAAAATTATATTTTAATAATAACAGGACTTTGGTTTAAGATTATGTCCATAGTACATACTCTGATGTTAGGGGGCACTTTTCCATCCACAATCAGATTTTCCATCTTATGTGTACTTATATAGGCTCCGTTCATTCGTTCTTACGATACCAAAATTTTAAGTTTATCATTATTTTGATTCAATAATACTGTCTTGTGTGTCTGGGGCAGGGACCGTCTGCGCCCCACTGATGAGTTCTGGCAGACGGTCCCAAGACGAAACACATAGACTTAAAATTTCTTTCTTTCTTATTAAAATATTTTCAATTTTATTACTTAGTATTTATTTGCTTCTTCTTTTGGTTTATGTCTGGCGGCTTGTGGCCTTCATAATGTTGTCCTCGGGATTGATACGCGGCGAATTGTCGTGCCTTTTCGAGCGAGCAACTTGGAGTTCTTAGAGTCGTTAGACGTTAGCTCAGCAAGACCAACAAAATTCAATATTAATTTAAAAACTTTTGCCTGGGCGAGAAAAAAAATTATATTTTTAATAATAACAGGACTTTGGTTTAAGATTATGTCCATAGTACATACTCTGATGTTAGGGGGCACTTTTCCATCCACAATCAGATTTTCCATCTTATGTGTACTTATATAGGCTCCGTTCATTCGTTCTTACGATACCAAAATTTTAAGTTTATCATTATTTTGATTCAATAATACTGTCTTGTGTGTCTGGGGCAGGGACCGTCTGCGCCCCACTGATGAGTTCTGGCAGACGGTCCCAAGACGAAACACATAGACTTAAAATTTCTTTCTTTCTTATTAAAATATTTTCAATTTTATTACTTAGTATTTATTTGCTTCTTCTTTTGGTTTATGTCTGGCGGCTTGTGGCCTTCATAATGTTGTCCTCGGGATTGATACGCGGCGAATTGTCGTGCCTTTTCGAGCGAGCAACTTGGAGTTCTTAGAGTCGTTAGACGTTAGCTCAGCAAGACCAACAAAATTCAATATTAATTTAAAAACTTTTGCCTGGGCGAGAAAAAAATTATATTTTTAATAATAACAGGACTTTGGTTTAAGATTATGTCCATAGTACATACTCTGATGTTAGGGGGCACTTTTCCATCCACAATCAGATTTTCCATCTTATGTGTACTTATATAGGCTCCGTTCATTCGTTCTTACGATACCAAAATTTTAAGTTTATCATTATTTTGATTCAATAATACTGTCTTGTGTGTCTGGGGCAGGGACCGTCTGCGCCCCACTGATGAGTTCTGGCAGACGGTCCCAAGACGAAACACATAGACTTAAAATTTCTTTCTTTCTTATTAAAATATTTTCAATTTTATTACTTAGTATTTATTTGCTTCTTCTTTTGGTTTATGTCTGGCGGCTTGTGGCCTTCATAATGTTGTCCTCGGGATTGATACGCGGCGAATTGTCGTGCCTTTTCGAGCGAGCAACTTGGAGTTCTTAGAGTCGTTAGACGTTAGCTCAGCAAGACCAACAAAATTCAATATTAATTTAAAAACTTTTGCCTGGGCGAGAAAAAAATTATATTTTTAATAATAACAGGACTTTGGTTTAAGATTATGTCCATAGTACATACTCTGATGTTAGGTGGCACTTTTCCATCCTACAATCAGATTTTCCATCTTATGTGTACTTATATAGGCTCCGTTCATTCGTTCTTACGATACCAAAATTTTAAGTTTATCATTATTTTGATTCAATAATACTGTCTTGTGTGTCTGGGGCAGGGACCGTCTGCGCCCCACTGATGAGTTCTGGCAGACGGTCCCAAGACGAAACACATAGACTTAAAATTTCTTTCTTTCTTATTAAAATATTTTCAATTTTATTACTTAGTATTTATTTGCTTCTTCTTTTGGTTTATGTCTGGCGGCTTGTGGCCTTCATAATGTTGTCCTCGGGATTGATACGCGGCGAATTGTCGTGCCTTTTCGAGCGAGCAACTTGGAGTTCTTAGAGTCGTTAGACGTTAGCTCAGCAAGACCAACAAAATTCAATATTAATTTAAAAACTTTTGCCTGGGCGAGAAAAAAATTATATTTTTAATAATAACAGGACTTTGGTTTAAGATTATGTCCATAGTACATACTCTGATGTTAGGGGGCACTTTTCCATCCACAATCAGATTTTCCATCTTATGTGTACTTATATAGGCTCCGTTCATTCGTTCTTACGATACCAAAATTTTAAGTTTATCATTATTTTGATTCAATAATACTGTCTTGTGTGTCTGGGGCAGGGACCGTCTGCGCCCCACTGATGAGTTCTGGCAGACGGTCCCAAGACGAAACACATAGACTTAAAATTTCTTTCTTTCTTATTAAAATATTTTCAATTTTATTACTTAGTATTTATTTGCTTCTTCTTTTGGTTTATGTCTGGCGGCTTGTGGCCTTCATAATGTTGTCCTCGGGATTGATACGCGGCGAATTGTCGTGCCTTTTCGAGCGAGCAACTTGGAGTTCTTAGAGTCGTTAGACGTTAGCTCAGCAAGACCAACAAAATTCAATATTAATTTAAAAACTTTTGCCTGGGCGAGAAAAAAATTATATTTTAATAATAACAGGACTTTGGTTTAAGATTATGTCCATAGTACATACTCTGATGTTAGGGGGCACTTTTCCATCCACAATCAGATTTTCCATCTTATGTGTACTTATATAGGCTCCGTTCATTCGTTCTTACGATACCAAAATTTTAAGTTTATCATTATTTTGATTCAATAATACTGTCTTGTGTGTCTGGGGCAGGGACCGTCTGCGCCCCACTGATGAGTTCTGGCAGACGGTCCCAAGACGAAACACATAGACTTAAAATTTCTTTCTTTCTTATTAAAATATTTTCAATTTTATTACTTAGTATTTATTTGCTTCTTCTTTTGGTTTATGTCTGGCGGCTTGTGGCCTTCATAATGTTGTCCTCGGGATTGATACGCGGCGAATTGTCGTGCCTTTTCGAGCGAGCAACTTGGAGTTCTTAGAGTCGTTAGACGTTAGCTCAGCAAGACCAACAAAATTCAATATTAATTTAAAAACTTTTGCCTGGGCGAGAAAAAAATTATATTTTTAATAATAACAGGACTTTGGTTTAAGATTATGTCCATAGTACATACTCTGATGTTAGGGGGCACTTTTCCATCCACAATCAGATTTTCCATCTTATGTGTACTTATATAGGCTCCGTTCATTCGTTCTTACGATACCAAAATTTTAAGTTTATCATTATTTTGATTCAATAATACTGTCTTGTGTGTCTGGGGCAGGGACCGTCTGCGCCCCACTGATGAGTTCTGGCAGACGGTCCCAAGACGAAACACATAGACTTAAAATTTCTTTCTTTCTTATTAAAATATTTTCAATTTTATTACTTAGTATTTATTTGCTTCTTCTTTTGGTTTATGTCTGGCGGCTTGTGGCCTTCATAATGTTGTCCTCGGGATTGATACGCGGCGAATTGTCGTGCCTTTTCGAGCGAGCAACTTGGAGTTCTTAGAGTCGTTAGACGTTAGCTCAGCAAGACCAACAAAATTCAATATTAATTTAAAAACTTTTGCCTGGGCGAGAAAAAAATTATATTTTTAATAATAACAGGACTTTGGTTTAAGATTATGTCCATAGTACATACTCTGATGTTAGGGGGCACTTTTCCATCCACAATCAGATTTTCCATCTTATGTGTACTTATATAGGCTCCGTTCATTCGTTCTTACGATACCAAAATTTTAAGTTTATCATTATTTTGATTCAATAATACTGTCTTGTGTGTCTGGGGCAGGGACCGTCTGCGCCCCACTGATGAGTTCTGGCAGACGGTCCCAAGACGAAACACATAGACTTAAAATTTCTTTCTTTCTTATTAAAATATTTTCAATTTTATTACTTAGTATTTATTTGCTTCTTCTTTTGGTTTATGTCTGGCGGCTTGTGGCCTTCATAATGTTGTCCTCGGGATTGATACGCGGCGAATTGTCGTGCCTTTTCGAGCGAGCAACTTGGAGTTCTTAGAGTCGTTAGACGTTAGCTCAGCAAGACCAACAAAATTCAATATTAATTTAAAAACTTTTGCCTGGGCGAGAAAAAAATTATATTTTTAATAATAACAGGACTTTGGTTTAAGATTATGTCCATAGTACATACTCTGATGTTAGGGGGCACTTTTCCATCCACAATCAGATTTTCCATCTTATGTGTACTTATATAGGCTCCGTTCATTCGTTCTTACGATACCAAAATTTTAAGTTTATCATTATTTTGATTCAATAATACTGTCTTGTGTGTCTGGGGCAGGGACCGTCTGCGCCCCACTGATGAGTTCTGGCAGACGGTCCCAAGACGAAACACATAGACTTAAAATTTCTTTCTTTCTTATTAAAATATTTTCAATTTTATTACTTAGTATTTATTTGCTTCTTCTTTTGGTTTATGTCTGGCGGCTTGTGGCCTTCATAATGTTGTCCTCGGGATTGATACGCGGCGAATTGTCGTGCCTTTTCGAGCGAGCAACTTGGAGTTCTTAGAGTCGTTAGACGTTAGCTCAGCAAGACCAACAAAATTCAATATTAATTTAAAAACTTTTGCCTGGGCGAGAAAAAAATTATATTTTTAATAATAACAGGACTTTGGTTTAAGATTATGTCCATAGTACATACTCTGATGTTAGGGGGCACTTTTCCATCCACAATCAGATTTTCCATCTTATGTGTACTTATATAGGCTCCGTTCATTCGTTCTTACGATACCAAAATTTTAAGTTTATCATTATTTTGATTCAATAATACTGTCTTGTGTGTCTGGGGCAGGGACCGTCTGCGCCCCACTGATGAGTTCTGGCAGACGGTCCCAAGACGAAACACATAGACTTAAAATTTCTTTCTTTCTTATTAAAATATTTTCAATTTTATTACTTAGTATTTATTTGCTTCTTCTTTTGGTTTATGTCTGGCGGCTTGTGGCCTTCATAATGTTGTCCTCGGGATTGATACGCGGCGAATTGTCGTGCCTTTTCGAGCGAGCAACTTGGAGTTCTTAGAGTCGTTAGACGTTAGCTCAGCAAGACCAACAAAATTCAATATTAATTTAAAAACTTTTGCCTGGGCGAGAAAAAAATTATATTTTTAATAATAACAGGACTTTGGTTTAAGATTATGTCCATAGTACATACTCTGATGTTAGGGGGCACTTTTCCATCCACAATCAGATTTTCCATCTTATGTGTACTTATATAGGCTCCGTTCATTCGTTCTTACGATACCAAAATTTTAAGTTTATCATTATTTTGATTCAATAATACTGTCTTGTGTGTCTGGGGCAGGGACCGTCTGCGCCCCACTGATGAGTTCTGGCAGACGGTCCCAAGACGAAACACATAGACTTAAAATTTCTTTCTTTCTTATTAAAATATTTTCAATTTTATTACTTAGTATTTATTTGCTTCTTCTTTTGGTTTATGTCTGGCGGCTTGTGGCCTTCATAATGTTGTCCTCGGGATTGATACGCGGCGAATTGTCGTGCCTTTTCGAGCGAGCAACTTGGAGTTCTTAGAGTCGTTAGACGTTAGCTCAGCAAGACCAACAAAATTCAATATTAATTTAAAAACTTTTGCCTGGGCGAGAAAAAAATTATATTTTTAATAATAACAGGACTTTGGTTTAAGATTTATGTCCATAGTACATACTCTGATGTTAGGGGGCACTTTTCCATCCACAATCAGATTTTCCATCTTATGTGTACTTATATAGGCTCCGTTCATTCGTTCTTACGATACCAAAATTTTAAGTTTATCATTATTTTGATTCAATAATACTGTCTTGTGTGTCTGGGGCAGGGACCGTCTGCGCCCCACTGATGAGTTCTGGCAGACGGTCCCAAGACGAAACACATAGACTTAAAATTTCTTTCTTTCTTATTAAAATATTTTCAATTTTATTACTTAGTATTTATTTGCTTCTTCTTTTGATTTATGTCTGGCGGCTTGTGGCCTTCATAATGTTGTCCTCGGGATTGATACGCGGCGAATTGTCGTGCCTTTTCGAGCGAGCAACTTGGAGTTCTTAGAGTCGTTAGACGTTAGCTCAGCAAGACCAACAAAATTCAATATCAATTTAAAAACTTTTGCCTGGGCGAGAAAAAATTATATTTTTAATAATAACAGGACTTTGGTTTAAGATTATGTCCATAGTACATACTCTGATGTTAGGGGGCACTTTTCCATCCACAATCAGATTTTCCATCTTATGTGTACTTATATAGGCTCCGTTCATTCGTTCTTACGATACCAAAATTTTAAGTTTATCATTATTTTGATTCAATAATACTGTCTTGTGTGTCTGGGGCAGGGACCGTCTGCGCCCCACTGATGAGTTCTGGCAGACGGTCCCAAGACGAAACACATAGACTTAAAATTTCTTTCTTTCTTATTAAAATATTTTCAATTTTATTACTTAGTATTTATTTGCTTCTTCTTTTGATTTATGTCTGGCGGCTTGTGGCCTTCATAATGTTGTCCTCGGGATTGATACGCGGCGAATTGTCGTGCCTTTTCGAGCGAGCAACTTGGAGTTCTTAGAGTCGTTAGACGTTAGCTCAGCAAGACCAACAAAATTCAATATCAATTTAAAAACTTTTGCCTGGGCGAGAAAAAATTATATTTTTAATAATAACAGGACTTTGGTTTAAGTTTATGTCCATAGTACATACTTGATGTTAGGGGGCACTTTTCCATCCACAATCAGATTTTCCATCTTATGTGTACTTATATAGGCTCCGTTCATTCGTTCTTACGATACCAAAATTTTAAGTTTATCATTATTTTGATTCAATAATACTGTCTTGTGTGTCTGGGGCAGGGACCGTCTGCGCCCCACTGATGAGTTCTGGCAGACGGTCCCAAGACGAAACACATAGACTTAAAATTTCTTTCTTTCTTATTAAAATATTTTCAATTTTATTACTTAGTATTTATTTGCTTCTTCTTTTGATTTATGTCTGGCGGCTTGTGGCCTTCATAATGTTGTCCTCGGGATTGATACGCGGCGAATTGTCGTGCCTTTTCGAGCGAGCAACTTGGAGTTCTTAGAGTCGTTAGACGTTAGCTCAGCAAGACCAACAAAATTCAATATCAATTTAAAAACTTTTGCCTGGGCGAGAAAAAATTATATTTTTAATAATAACAGGACTTTGGTTTAAGTTATGTCCATAGTACATACTTTGATGTTAGGGGGCACTTTTCCATCCACAATCAGATTTTCCATCTTATGTGTACTTATATAGGCTCCGTTCATTCGTTCTTACGATACCAAAATTTTAAGTTTATCATTATTTTGATTCAATAATACTGTCTTGTGTGTCTGGGGCAGGGACCGTCTGCGCCCCACTGATGAGTTCTGGCAGACGGTCCCAAGACGAAACACATAGACTTAAAATTTCTTTCTTTCTTATTAAAATATTTTCAATTTTATTACTTAGTATTTATTTGCTTCTTCTTTTGATTTATGTCTGGCGGCTTGTGGCCTTCATAATGTTGTCCTCGGGATTGATACGCGGCGAATTGTCGTGCCTTTTCGAGCGAGCAACTTGGAGTTCTTAGAGTCGTTAGACGTTAGCTCAGCAAGACCAACAAAATTCAATATCAATTTAAAAACTTTTGCCTGGGCGAGAAAAAATTATATTTTTAATATTAGTTGTTCAATTGTTGATAATATTGTTAATTAACAATTGGATAACTCGCGAACAATAACGAGGTCAGCAGTCGCGTTTCGTAATTCTGAAGTATATTTCGGTACTCTTTCGTTCCCCCTCGAGGCGGGATTTGTTTATTAACAAATAGATTTGTTATAAACAAATAAAAATTTTTTTTTATAACAAATAAAATTTTTTTTTATTTTTCTCGTCTCGACTAGTAGTAGACACAGGAAATTGGTTCCTGGTCGAACATAGGTGGCGCCACTAGAAAAAGGTCGCACAAATAGGAAATTTGGTGGGTTTTCGAACGGAATCGATAGACCGACCAACGTTACTTGGAAATTGGGTAGTTTGGACCAAACCAAGTAACTAGCGCTACCTAGAGGAACGACGAAAGAACGCGACACAGCGCGACATAACCTGGTGGCAATTAATCGGTCTAAAGAAATTGTTTGTAAGTGTATGCAAGGTTTAACTGGTTTTTGCTGGCACAAAACAGGAAGCTTATAACCTGGCTCAGACCTTTACAAATTGTATTGTAGGTTATATTTTTGTAAAAGGTCAAGCGCGCGGTAACTTTAATTATTTAATTTATTTATTTATTGATTTATTTATTATTTATTATATAGTACCGTTAAATAGCGCAAGGTAAGAGCCAGGCAGTAGTTTATCGTAAATTTATTAACAAATTTGTTAAGAATAGTTTAAACTCGGTAGTGCTTCCTGATCAAAGTAAGACAGGACTTACTTTTGGCATCCGGTTTTGTGCGTTAGCGGTTAGCTTAGGTAGAAGCAAAACCCAGTTACGCGGATTGGACATTTGGCAAGTAACGCCAAAGTTAAATATTCGACAGCATATAACCTTGCACACACATAGTGCGTCAAGCCAGCGAGGCTACTTACTGTGAAACGTATAAACGACGCTACAACTGAAGATGGCCGCTCAGCAGAAAGACGTCGATAGTCAAATCGACGCATGGATTGAGACGCTCACCCGGGAGCAAATCGAACTACACCTGGACGCCTTGAACCTAAAATCGGCAGGCTCGGTTCATAGGAAAGCCGAGCGACTCCACCAGTGGCTATTAGGAAATTATTCGGCCCAGGAGTTTAACCAGGAGGAAGACGAAGCCACAGCAGTTCGCAGCCGTCTCCAACGGAGAAATAGGTGGCTGCAGATGCTAGGTGAACATCAAGACGAGGAGTCTGATGAACCTAGCCCAGATCAGGAAGTGTATCTGGTACTGCGGGAGAACGCTGCGGTTAAAGATAACCTGCACAGGACGGTGCAGGATTTCGATGACGTCGAGCTAGATGAAACGACGTCAGCCGCGACCAACACAGAGCCTCAACCCGAACGAGAGGAAGAATGGCTGTCATTGGTCTCAGAAGAGGGAAACATTTTTAAAATCCCTCGATCGTTCTCCCAGACCTTGGTGCAGCTTATCAAAAAAGTAAATGACCTCACTGTAAAGGTAGATAAGCTGATGTCCGAGCGCACTCAAACCGCTCACAGCACGAGATTGGACGGTGCCAACCAATCTCACCATGTGCAATTTCAGGACACATATACGTGTTATGGTCCTGATGTGAGCGAGATAGGTGAGGCGCAAGTAAATGGCGAGCAACAACGCGCAAGCGCCCCTCAGTCTAAGCCTGATGGAGCTTGGAAGGGGGGGAATGCGCGCGAATCCCAGAGGATTCCTCAAGCGCGCAGCTCGCCAAACAGGGATCGGACATTCTCAACACCAAGCTTCTCGACGTCATCGAGGTTAAATGGGACACCTCGAGACGTCGGCGGCATTGTGAGGAAGTGGCAGGTCAAGTTCTCTGGCGACAAGAGCCAGAGCATCGACGCCTTCCTGACCAGGATCGAGGATTGCAGGATCCTGGCTAACCTGTCAGAGGACGAGTTATTGCCGTCACTCTCGGAACTTCTGACAGACACTGCCGCCACGTGGTACCAGAACGAAAAACACAAGTGGCACTCCTGGCAAGATTTCGTGACTTCGGCTAAACGTTGGTACGGAATGAGCCAACGTTTCCAGCAGAGGATCATCGCCGAGTCCAACGCACGGACTCAAGGACCCGATGAACCGGTTAGGGACTATATGACGTGTTCTATCGCAATAATGCGAAAGATAGTCCCTACGCCGACTGAAGCGCAGCAACTCGATCATTTGTATCGGAACATGCTGCCACAGCTTCAACGGCTGTTCAAGAGAGCGGAAGTGAGCTCAATTGAACAAATGCTGGACCTCGCCACGGAAGCGGAGCAGACGATAGAAGGTGAAAAAGTATATCGTCCACCACCTACGGAGGAAGGGACTCTGCTTCCTGAGATGGCGTATAAGCCGAAGCGGAAAAAAGGTTCGCCGAAGGCTAAGGTAGCGGCTGCTGAGGTAAGCCCAGCCAAACCAAGCGAGCCAGACGTCGTCGACCGCATCGCAAAGATGCTGGAGGATGCGCTGCGGCCCATTGTCTCCCAATTGGCGTCGACGACCCGACAGTCCCGTAGGAGAAGCCCAAGGTCTGGCTCTCCTAAGAAAGGCTCGCCTGCCAACCGATCTCCGAAGAGTAGGAGGTCTGGCAGACCTAATGGCCCGAGTAAGAGCTTCGGACACCGGCAGGAAAAGAAGAGTGCTAGTCCACAGAGGGAAAAAGTGAAGGAACAGCCGAAAAATAGAATGGGCTCAACTTTCGATCCGACTAAGCCTCTTACCTGCAAGGGCTGCGGAAAAATTGGATATTCCCTCAGGTACTGTCCGGTGTGCTCGGGAAACGCCAAAGGGAGCGGTTAACCGGGACGAAAACCGCGACCCAAGAGCTTGAGTCCCCGCTGTCCCAGGTGAGTTCGGGACAGGCCCGCTCCAACCGAGAGTATGGTCCAGAGAGGAGCGGAAATGGGCCTCAAAAGGAGGAACGGTCCCAAGAAGCCAGCAGACCAACCTCATCCTATAAACCAGAGGATGAGAGTCGTTGGTGGCTTCTCGTGGAGATTGAGGGCTTTCGCATAAGAGCCTTATACGATCCCGGAGCCTCCACGACCGTGATGGGACCCAGCGGTCTGCAAATCGCCGCAGCATTGGGCAAGGAGCTCATTGTGGCGAACGCCGGACGCGTCAAGATGGCGGATGGTAGTTACCAACCGCTAAACGGTCATGTGATCTTACCTTTCACTGTCGGGAAGGAGACGCGTGAAATAAGGGTAGCGATCATACCAAATCTTGACGCCGAATGCTACGTAGGGGTAAATTTCGTACGAGCATTCAGAGCCATATTGGATCCGGATAGCGACCGCCTGTTCCTCAAAGACAGCAAGCAGCAGATCCACCTCGAAGTTGCTGGAATAGGGGGTATGGCCACCCCTCTCGTCCGCTGGGATAGCGGACGCAACCGAGGCAGAAATGGAAGAGCTGCCAGCGCTAGTAAGCAAAGTGCTGTCTAATACTTCTCCCAAAATCGGGCGAACCCAACTCATCGAGCACTCGATTGACGTGGGATCAGCTCGCCCGATAAAGCAGAAGTATTACCCGGTGTCGGAGAAGATCCAGGAGGAGATGCACCGCCAGGTCCGAGAGATGCTAGATTTAGAGATCATAGAGCCCTCGGACAGCGGTTGGTCAAGCCCCGTGGTGATGGTACGCAAGGAGAACGGATCACGTCGGTTTTGCATTGACTTTAGGAAAGTCAATGCGCTAACGAAACCAGACGCTTATCCCCTCCCGTTCATGCAGGATATCTTACGCAAGTTGAAGAGATGTCGGTACATTAGTACTCTGGACATGAACTCAGCGTATCATCAGATACCTCTCCAGAAGGAATCGCGTCCTTATACGGCTTTCACAGTCCCGGGGATGGGACTGTATCAGTTTAAGCGGATGCCGTACGGATTGGCATACGCCGGCGCGACCTTCCAACGCATGATTGACCAAGTGGTTGGTCCTGATCTCGAGCCCAATGCCTTTTCTTACCTCGATGACATTATCATAGTCACCGAGACATTTGAAGGGCACAAGAAGTATCTCGAGATGGTGCTGAAAAGACTGACCGAAGCTAACTTGACAGTAAATAAGGACAAGTGTGTCTTTTGTCAAGATGAGGTAAGATATCTTGGCGTGCTGGTCAACAGGGATGGAATTCGTCCCGACCCAGCCAAGACAGAGCCTATAAGGATTTATCCGGCTCCCAAGAACCTCAAACAGCTTCGACGATTCCTCGGCATGGCGTCGTGGTATCGGCGTTTTATGCCGGATTACGCCACGATTGCCGAGCCGCTTACCCGTCTAACAAAGAAGAACCAAGGGTACGAGTGGTTAGATGAACAGGAACAAGCCTTTCAGCAACTGAAGGCCCTGATCATGACTGCTCCAGTTCTTCAACGTCCCAGTGCAGATGGACTGTTTAGCCTGCACACGGACGCGAGCGATACCGGCATAGGAGCCGTGCTCGTCCAAGAGATAGACGGAGAGGAAAGAGTCATTGAGTTTGCCAGTCGCATTCTCACAGCACCCGAGAAGAATTATAGCGTTACGGAGAGGGAATGCTTGGCCGTGGTCTGGGCTATTAATAAGTTCAGACCTTACATCGAAGGGTACCACTTCAAAGTGATAACGGATCACAGTAGTCTTCGCTGGTTGTGTAATATGAGAAATCCAACCAGCCGACTAGCGAGATGGGCTTTAGAGCTTCAAGCTCATGACTTTGTCGTCGAGCACAGAAAAGGAGCTCTGCATCACGTTCCCGATGCCCTATCTCGCATGTATGAAGACGACGAGCCTACCGTAGCAGCAATGTCGTGGGCTCAAACTACTGAAGATCCTTGGTACCTAGACTGGATCAAGAACGTTTCCGACAGACCCCGTGATTTCCCCGACTGGAAAATAGTTGGAGGAAATCTATACATCTATCGCCCCGACACGGAGTTAGAGGAAGTGATGGATGATGAGCAAGCATGGAAGCTGGTCGTACCCGTAGAGAATCGACACTCTATTCTGAGAGAGTGTCACGATGACCCCTCAGCTGGCCATCTCGGAAGGGAAAAGACATTCGCCCGCGTGGCCCAAAACTATTATTGGCCACGGTTTTTACGCAGAAGTTGCGGATTACGTCAGGCGATGTCAAGTGTGCCAGCAATGTAAGGTCGAGCAACGTGCTCCCTCAGGGTTAATGGGTCACCGTCAATCGGACAGACCATGGCAGGTGGTAGCAGGAGATATCACTGGCCCGCTTCCACGCTCTAGCCGAGGATACGAATACATCCTAGTATTCCAGGATTTATTCACGCGCTGGATTGAAGCAATCCCGATAAGAAAAGCTAACGCGAAGACGATAGTCCGCGAGCTTCACGAACGAGTGATTAACCGGTCGGCACCCCGGAAGTATTTCATTCGGACAACGGGACCGAGTTTAAAAATAAACTCGTAGACGAATACCTTGAATCTAAGGGAGTGTATCATTCGACGACACCCCCTTATCACGCACAGGCCAATCCTGTCGAGAGGGCCAATCGGACCCTTAAGACAATGATGGCGTATATCCAGGATAAGCATAGCGACTGGGACGACAAGCTGCCAGAGTTAGTCTTTGCACTAAACACAGCGGTTGCAAAGTTCTACTGGATGGAGCCCGGCTATGCTGAACTATGGTCGCCAACCCGAGGCGCCTAGTACAGCTCGTCGAGAGCAAGACCAGCTTGCCCAGCAACAGTTTGAGTTCCGTCGACTGCAGGATTGGAACGACAAAATCAAACAGTTGCCAAGACTGCACGAGAACGCAAGTCGTCAGTCGGCTGCCAGCAAGGCCCGGCAAGCCGAAATCTTCAACTCACGACGAAGGCCAGCGGAATTCGAGGTAGGAGATATGCATGATTTTTTCCTTTAGCTTTTCCTTCCTCATGTTTATTCTCATTTCTCTCCTTCTTCCTCTTTTTAGATTTACTAGAATAAATGCACAAATGAAAGAAAAATAAAAAAATATATTCATATGCATATATGTATTTATAAACAAAATACAATAATATATATATATATATATATTATATATACCAATTTATGTAGCGATAATTGTAATATCTAGTTTTTAAGAAAAAAAAAATAAATAAATAAATAAATATAAACAAACAAAAAAAACAACAAACAAAAAAAAACAAAAAATAAACAAAAAAAAACAACAAACAAACAAAAAAACAAACAAGACAACAAACGTGTGGACGTTTACGCCTGGCGTTAAACTTCTCTAAGGGGAGAGGTGTCGCGTCATGATAGACGCAACGTACACACATGCGCGTACACATACACACACACATACGCACACACACATACGCACACACGTGCGCACACATTTAATACGTAAAGTAGGATGTCCTCGTCAAAGACAGGAACCGCCTTGAAAAATTCTAGCCAATAACTTAATTAGGTCACGC
>CM047430.1:856422-863958 GCA_026168455.1 Theocolax elegans | reverse complement strand
CAAAAGGAGCCTTCAGAGATGGGTGTCGGCTGCTAGCCTTGGTACTGTCCGGGTATTCCCTTATTTCTGGTTCTTCCTCGGACGACCCCTACCGCGCTTCCGTTCTGATTCACTACGCTAGTGCGCGGTTCTATGGCCCTGTTTGTCGGACGGACGACCACCCTAGCGGTTTTCCGCGGACGACCCCTTCCCTTTTTCATCGGAACGCTCGCTGTGGGCCTCGGCTCCCCGATGGGAGCGGCCGGAGAGTACATTTTTTCGCTCGGGGTGTCTTCGCTCGCAGGAGGCGGGTCGCTCGTCGCCTCTTCGTCCATCGTCGGTTGGGCGACGTCGTCTACTTCGGCCAGAGGCATTCCGTTGTCGGGCACGTAGGGCTTGAGATGTTCGGCGTGTATCATCTCCTCGTCGCCTTGCCCGTCCTGAATCAGGTACGTGTTTGAACCTTTTGTCTGGACAACCACGTATGGGCCTACATACTTTGGTGCCAACTTAGAGGTTGTCTTGTCAGCGCTGGAAGACTGGACTCTGTTCTTTTTCCAAACAAGATCGCCTATCTCAAAGTTTTCGTCTCGACGCCCGGCGTTGAAATATACGGCTTGTCTCGCTTGAGCCGCGGCGGCATTCTCGGAGGCCACTCTGTGCAACTCGGTTAGCCTGGACAGTCTCTCAGACCAGTCCTGGAGCCGCTGCTGATCAAACCGTTCTTGTGCGAGCTCTTCTTGCTCTCGCCGGTCCGTACTAGGTGGCTCTGGCTGTCGACCGTAGTTCAACATTGCCGGGCTCCACCCTGTCGAGCTTTGAACCGCTGTGTTTATTGCAAACACTAATTCCGGTAGCTTTTCGTCCCAGCTGGTATGCTTTTCCTTGATGTACGAAGCTACCATTGTCTTAAGCGTGCGGTTCGACCTTTCTACGGGGTTTGCTCGAGGGTGGTAAGGAGGTGTCGTCGTATGGTACACTCCCTTCTCTTTGAGATAGTCGTCGACCATCTTGTTTTTGAACTCGGTCCCATTATCGGAGTGAAATACTTCCGGCGTGCCGAAACGCATGAGGACACGCTCGTGTAACTCCTTTACTATGGTCTTTGCGTTTGCTTTTCTAATTGGGACCGCTTCAATCCAGCGCGTAAATAAGTCCTGGAAGACTAGAATGTACTCGAATCCGTGGGTAGAGCGAGGTAATGGTCCAGTCACATCACCTGCGACTACCTGCCAAGGTCTTTCGACTACTCTACGGCCCATTAGGCCTCTAGGCGGTTGCTGCTCTACCTTACACTGCTGGCAGATTTGACATTTCCGCACGTAGTCACCTACCTCCGCGTAGTATCGGGGCCAATAGTATAATCTGGCAACCCGTGCGAAAGTCTTTTCGCGACCTAAGTGGCCAGCAGTTGGATCGTCGTGACATTCTCTTAGAATCGACGGGCGATTCTCTTGAGGCACTACCATCTTCCATGCCTCGGGATCTTCCATGACGTCCTCTAAGGTGGGGTCAGGCCGGTAAGTATATAGATTTCCCCCTACTACTTTCCATTCGGGGAATTCCCGTGGTCTCTCTGATACATCCTTTACCCATGCGAGATACCACGGGTCAACAGTGGTGTCGCTCCAAGAGACCGAGGCTATCGTCGGCTCTCCCTCTTCATACATTCTGGAGAGCGCGTCTGGAACATGATTAAGCGCACCTTTCTTGTGCTCAATCGTGAAGGTGTGCGCTTGGAGTTCGAGAGCCCATCTTGCGAGACGACTCGTTGGGTTGCGCATATTGCAGAGCCAACGCAAACTGTTGTGGTCGGTTACGACTCGAAACTCGTAACCTTCTATATACTGCCTGAACTTCTTTATTGCCCAGACAACGGCTAAACATTCTCGTTCGGTGACACTGTAATTCCTCTCGGCTGGGGACAAGATCCGACTTGCGTACTCCAAAACTCTTTCGTCTCCATCCACGAGTTGGAGTAGCACAGCCCCTATACCGGTGTCACTGGCGTCTGTCTGCAGTATGTATTGCCCATTTGGGACAGGACGCTGCAGAATCGGTGCGGTCATTAAGACGGCCTTGAGCTGTTGGAAGGCTTGCTCTTGCTCATCAAGCCACTCATACCGCTGGTTCTTCTTGGTTAAACGCGTCAAGGGTTCTGCGATTGTCGCGTAATCCGGCATAAATCGCCTATGCCAAGAAGCCATACCGAGGAAACGGCGAAGCTGTTTAATATTCTTCGGAGCCGGATACTCTTTTATCGGCTCTATCTTGGCGGGATCGGGACGTACTCCGTCCCGGTTTACCAGTACGCCGAGATACTTAACCTCTGACTTACAAAAAACGCACTTATCCCGGTTTATTGAAAGTCCAGCTTCTGCCAGTCTTTTAAGGACTTCCTCTAGGTAACGCTTATGATCCTCGAATGTCTCCGACACGACGATAATATCATCAAGGTAAGCATAAGCGTGCGGCGCCAGGTCTGGTCCTACGACTTGGTCTATCATCCGTTGAAAGGTCGCTCCCGCATATGCCAATCCGTACGGCATCCTAGTGAACTGGAACAGTCCCAATCCAGGAACTGTGAAAGCAGTAATAGGGCGCGACTCGACTTGCAACGGTATCTGATGATAGGCGCAATTCATGTCGAGAGTGGAGATATAGCGAGCCTTTCTTAGTTTGCGCAGTATATCATGCATGAAAGGCAAAGGATATGCATCTGGTTTTGTTAGAGCGTTGACTTTCCTGAAGTCGATACAAAACCGTCTAGAATTGTCATCCTTTCTCGCCATCACCACCGGGTTGGACCATCCGCTGGTCGAGGGCTCAATGACCCCGGAGTCAAGCATCTCCTTCACTTGGCGGTGCATTTCTTCTTGGATTTTGTCCGAGACCGGGTAGTACCGCTGCTTGATCGGTTTGGCTGATCCGACGTCGATTGTGTGCTCAACATCGTGAGATCGACCGATCTTTGGCATGGTGTTGGATAGAACTCGGTCCAACAGCTGACGCAATTCCTCGCGTTGACTGTCGGTTGCGTCAGCCACACCTGCTGACGACAAAGAAGCCGTACCTCCGTCCAAGCTAGCTACCTCTAACTGGACGTGGGCTTTGCTGTTTTTGAGGAACAGCTGATCAGCGTCTGGGTCTAGAACTGCACGAAATGCACGTACGAAATTGACTCCTACGTAACATTCGGCGTCCAGATTTGGCATAATGGCAACCCTGAGCTCCTTGGTCTCACCACCGATGGTGAAAGGCAACATTACGTGCCCACTCAGTGGTTGTGCATGTCCATCAGCCAATTTCACTCTCCCCGCGTTTTCGGTAGAGAGCGATTTTCCCAGGGCGGTAGCGATTGTGAGGCCATTAGACCCCATTACCGTTGTCGAAGCTCCTGGATCGTACAGGGCTCTGATCCGGAAATCGCCTATTTCCGCTTGGAGCCACCAGCGCGTCTCGTCCTCTGGACGGTAGCTCCGGTGTGGCTCCTGCTGACCTTGAGGACTAGAATCTCGGGAATCGATTCCCTTCCTGTGCTCCTCTGGCTTCATCGAGTCTATCCCGCCGCGGATGAGCTCCGCGCGGTCTCGTTCATTCCGTGGGCCCGAAGTTCTGGGCATCTCGGGGACTCTCTGGCCCTTGGGTTCGGCCTGAGTCCCGTTTAGCCGCTCCCGGAGGCGTTTCCCTGATTGCAGTCAGGGCAATGGCGGCGGAAATACGCAAGCTTACCGCACCCATTACAGGAAATCGGTTTGCTCGGATCGAAGGGCGTCCTGCTTGGCCCTCCTTCCGCGCTCTTTCCGCCGCGGGGCTTCTCGTACTGGCTCCTCTGCTCTCCGGGCCGGTTCGGCGGTTTCTTTTTCTGAGCAAACCGCCGTCCACTCTTGGGACTTCCTGGTTTGCTACTCCCGGCTGCGCTCCCGTTCTCACTTGGTAGCAGCTTCTTCAGCTGGTTGAGAATCGCGTCCAGCTCCACCAGATTCTTGCCGGTGGTGGATTTATCGGATTCCACCGCTGCTACCTTTGCCTTCAGAGGAGCCTTCTCTGACTTCTTCTTGGCCTTATACGCGAACTCCGGCCGCACCAGCTCCCCTTCCATTGGAGGTGGTTTGTAGAGCTTTTCGCGCTCTTGCAGCCGCTCCGCTTCGCGGGCCAAGTCAAACAGCTGGTCGATCGTCTGCGCCTCGATTCGCTTGAACCGGCGCTGGATTCTCGGCAGCATGTTTCGGTAGAGATGATCTACCTGGTTCCTCTCGCTAGGCTTGGGGACGAGCTCTTGTAGCATGCCTATCATGCAATTCATGTACTCACGTACCGGTTCGTCTTCGCCCTGAGTACGTGAGGTGCATTCAAGGATCAGCTTCTCTTGGTAAGTTTCGCTGGCTCCGTACCAGCGTTTAATTGAGCACGTGAATTCGTCCCAATTCCTCCACTTTCCTTTGTTATTGCGGTACCACCTTGCGGCGTCTTCCACCAGCAACTGCGAAAGAGAAGGAAGGACTTCATCCTGCGTCATGTTTGCTAGAACTCTGCAGTCGTCCACGCGCTCTAAGAAGCTGTTAATGCTCTCGCTTCCGTCCCCTGAGAACTTTATTCCCCACTTTCTCACGATCTCGCCTCGGTCGCGTGTGGGGTTAAATGAGCGCGAAGCCCAGGACGGTTGTTCTTGGACGCACGACGCTTGGGGCCTTAAGGGTGAACTTTCTTCACATGGGGGCCTTCCTGGTACCCAGGTGTCTCCCCCCTCCCAAGCTCCGCCCAGGGTGGCGCTAGGAGCTGGTCCTGGCGTTTGGGGCTGTAGTCGTGCGTCCTCTTGTTGAACCGGTGACTCCTCTGGCCGGTAGCAGGTATACGTGTCCTGAAATTGGACACGTGGACTTGGGCCTAGTTGGGCGCCAATTGTAACGGGGTACAATCTTTCGCGTCGGTAGGGCTAAAGGGATCGGTTGCTACGGCACTGCCTAGTTATACTCCCTAGGCGGTGCTCCGAGAGTGCGCGGCGGATTCAAATCAGTGAACCCCGCGCACGACCTACCGTTGCGATGTCCGTTAACAACCGCGAGATCACTTGCCGATCTCGCGTCTTTGTACAGCTAAAACGTCGTGAGCTGAAATGGACCGCGAATAAAAGGGATGAATTCGCGGTAAGTTTACCTCGGCCGCTCCTGAAACGGAGAGGGCGGTATTCGGGATAACGGGAATGATGTACGCCGGTAATCAATAATCAAACTCGTATTCGGATATTGATTACATATGAATTTTTATTCAAGTTAAAGAAATATAAACAAAGTTTAACAAAGATCAAAGATTTAACAAAAGCCGTATATAGGCCGCGTGAGGTCTCGCGACGAGGTGTCTCTCTGTCTAGCACGCGTACGCGGTCGCCCGTTAGCTTCCTCGCCGTCGCGCGCGGGCGAGATCCGTCGATTCCTAACTTAAAGTTATAGCCGTAAAGAGAGAGTCTTTACGGCTTCGGCGGCTCGCGAGTGGTGCACCACGTACCTTATCTTCCCGTCGATGTGCTTGGCTTCGCCTGTTTTCCTACTCTCCATCGGGCTCTCGCGCGCGGCAACTTCGCCGTCTCCGCAGGTTCCTGGGAGTCTCTGGAGCTGTGCAATTAACACCAGCACGCTCACTCCACCGAGTCACTCACTCTTCACGGCACGAAACCCGGAACCCGAGCAAGAATCCGCGATAACGATTCTTGTTCTCTTGCCGCGAAATATCAAGGAAGGCGTTACCGGCGACGTGTCTATCTACGATGACTCGCATAAACTCTCTATATTCTCCTCAGTCAGCTTGCGCGTCGGACCAGTATTAGTCCTTACGCGGCTTACGCGCGGGCTTTCCCGATCATCTACGAGCTTTTCCGATCGTCACTCGCGCTCGTTATAAGGTATAGCTTCATACGCATAAGAGTATGTAGCTTACCTTTACAATGTCATATATATGTTATACATATATGTCATATATATATAAGTGTGTGTGTGTGTGTGTGTTCGTGTGTGTGCGTGTGACTGTGCGTGTGTGTGTGTGTGTGTGTGTGTGTGTGTGTGTGTGTGTGTGTGTGTGTGTGTGTGTGTGTGTGTGTGTGTGAACATACACTTTTCCAAATATCCATATGTGATATATACAATGGGTTAAAAATTAAATACATTAATTATTGCATTTTTAAGATAATTCTATTATAAATAGTAATGGAAAAAGAAAATTCAAAATTTAACATTTAATTTGACAAAATTAATACAAAAATTTATTTATTTAAGCAGAAAGTTTTATTACTTTTAAAGTACAAAATATTAATGACATAGAACTTTTAGCGATGATCCTTCGTCATTGAATAAATTTATTTTAGGAGGTAAAGTTTTATTTAGATCCGCTTAAAATACTCCAAAATTTTAATAAGTTTTACTAAATACTACAATTAAGTACATGCACTTTACTATTTTTGGTAAGTTAATTTTTTATTAACATTTATAATTATTAAAATAAAATTTAAGCTTTATAAGAATTCAAATAGTTTAAAATTTACAGTTAACATTTAATATGTCTCTATTATTTTTATTATTTTTATTCTGATTTCATTACACTAAAGTTTGGTAAAAACTTTTATTTATAAATTATAATCGTATTAAAAAAAAAATTAAATTTTTGGTATAAAACCAAAGCACTATAGCAATACCTCCAAGGTGTTGTGTGAAACTGTTTAATTTTTAAGGCGATATAAATAGTTTGCCGCCGTTCGGTATAAGATTTCAGGGTTCTAATATATGCCGCTGTGTATAAAAATTTTTCACTCCCCTTATATGGGCATACATATATATATGTAGTGAGTCCATAGTACATACATAGATACATATATATTTATATATATATATATATATATATGGGGTATTTTTCAAAATGTTTTTCAGAATAAAGAAAAAAATTTTTGTTGAATATTGGCATGTATTTTATATAACATTTACATTGAAATTAGAAATTCTAACCCAGAAGTGTGTGTGTGTGTGTATGTGTGTGCGTGTGTGTGTGTCCGTGTTATTTGTTTTTTCAAGAATAGATAACATATGTATTTTTTCCGTGCGCAAAAAAAAAGTTGTGAACATAACTTGAAAGAATGTGTATTAGCTTACTCATTCTTGATGAAACTCATAAAATGTTTAAACGTATACTCAATAATAACAACGGATCTAAAATTCAATGTAATGCTTTAAATACAAATGCAAAATTGTTTGAAGATGAAATAAATATTAATCAAGTATAACATACACTTTTCCAAATATCAATATGATATATACAATGGGTTAAAAATTAAATATATTAATTCTTGCATTTTTAAGATAATTCTATTATAAACAGTATAGGCAAAAGAAAATTCAAATTTTAACAGTGGCAATATAAAATACGAATTACATTTGAATAGATTTTCAAAAACTATTAATTTAGGAGCATTTAATTTAAATATTTTTTAAATTAATATTTCAAAGTTGTATGGATATATAAGTGTGTAGATAATTTATATTTATATAACACAATATTTTAAATAAACAAGTA
>CM047430.1:706422-853922 GCA_026168455.1 Theocolax elegans | reverse complement strand
ATACGAATTACATTTCAAAAGTTTTTCGAAAATTATTATTTTAGTAGTATTTAATTTAAATATTATTCAAATCAAAATTTAAAAATTGTTGATATATAAGTAAGTAGATTACGTATATTTATATAAAACCATATCTTAAATAAACAAGTATGTATTTATTAGAAACAAAAGGTCATTTAAGGAATGCCTTTGTTTATAATAATTAAAATAAATATATGAGTCTGTAGCTAAAGGAAAAAATAATTGGATATAATTATGGATTAAAACGCAAATTTTGAAAGAGGGTGCAAATTACGAATTACGGGAGAAATGGAAGAAACAGGTTTTTATTTATATAGCGCTATAATTTTATAAATAATTCTTTAAAGCTAATACAAAAATTAATTTAATTAAGAAGACAGTTTTATTACTCTAAAAGTACAAAATATTAATGACATATAGAACTCTTGGCGATGACTTAAATAAATTAATCTTAGGAGGTATAGTTCTATTTAGATCCGTTTATAATAATCTAAAATTTTAATAGGTTTTTACTAAATACTACAATTAAATTTATGCACTTTTCTATTTTTGGTAAGTTAATTGTTCATTACAATATATATATATATATATATATATATATATATATATATATATATATATTACACCTTTGGTGTAAGTTATGTCCTAAAATACGTGAAAATTAGTGATTTTATGAGGTTTATGAGGCATAAGTTACACCAGCGGTCTTGGCCAATAATCTAACCCAAGTCATTCGAAAGCTCGCGAAAAATGTGAACTTTTGAGAGGTGTTAGATTAAAATCGATTATGGTGTAGTAGCCTTTTTTTTGATATTCAATATGTCCGGGTGTTCTATCTCTTCGAGATTTTAAAATTAAGAAATGTAACCAGGGTAGATTAGTTTTAAAGATTAATTTAAACAAAAGTTGTTTGTAATGTTTTTTCAAAAAAATCAACAGATTTTGAGATAAATGGCTTTAAATATAGAAATTTTTCTAAAAAATTGAAAAATTTCCATTTTTCATGGTCAAATAACTCTTAAGCAAATTATTTTTAACACTTAAATTTTTTTTGTATGTTCTGGAAGATGTTTCCAGCCTGTTCTCAAATTTTGGAGTGATTTAAAATTTTCATCGTACCACTTGACGTGAAATAGCCCATATATGTGTATATATATGTATGTATGTATGTGGGTGTGTGTGCGTGCGGCGGAATATTTATATAATATATATATATTTTTTTTAAAATTGTTTTTTTAAGAATACATAATATATGTATTTTTTCCGTGCGCAAAAAATAAGTTGTGAACATAACATGAAAGAATGTGTATTTGTTTACTCATTCTTGATAAAACTCATAAAATTTTTAAACGTATACTCAATAATAATAACGGATCTAAAATTCAATGTAATGCTTTAAATACAGATGCAAAATTGTTTGAAGATGAAATAAATGTTAATCAAGTATAACATACACTTTTCCAAATATCCATATGATATATACGATGGGTTAAAAATTAAATATATTAATTATTGCATTTTTAAGATAATTCTATTTTTATAAATTTTTATAATTATTTATATTTTAATTACACCTAAGTAATTTATACTCCATAATAGTTTTCTGCAATTGAAAGTACTCAAATCAAAAACACCTTTCAAAAAGGTGTCAAAACCCGCAAGTATATGTGTTAGCATTTTTAAGATAATTCTATTATAAACAATTATATATATATTAATTATTGCATTTTTAAGAAAATTCTATTTTTATACTTATTTATATTTTAATTACACCTTTTTATAAGTAATTTATACTCCATAATAGTTTTCTGCAATTCAAAGTACTCAAATCAAAAACACCTTTCAAAATGGTGTCAAAACCCGCAAGTATATGTGTTATTCTAATCAAATTTTGAAAATTGTTATCTGATAAATAAAATTGTTATCTGTCTGATAAATTTTAAAGTATAAGATAAAAATATCTTTGATTCTAATTCCCATATTTGCTCTACTTATTTATATTTTTATTACACCTTTTCTATATCTAACTTATATTCCATAATATTTTTCTGCAATTGAAAGTATTCAATTCGAAAACACCTTCCAAGAAGGTGTCAAAACCCGCAAGTATTGTGCTATTCTAATCAAACTTTGAAAATTGTTATCTGATAAATGTGACTAACTCGATTTGCTATAAATGTTTTCCATCGCGATGGATGTCCTTTTATCCAAGCCAAAACAACTTTGGAATCAGACCAACAATAAATCTGTATTGGTTGTGAATCTAGCTTAGGCAAAATAGAAGAGATTAAATCAACAAGTAGACTTGCACCACACAATTCCAATTTTGGAAGACTAATGACCTTAATCGGTGCAACCTTGGATTTAGCAGCA
Organism: Theocolax elegans; assembly: GCA_026168455.1. Taxonomy (NCBI): domain Eukaryota; kingdom Metazoa; phylum Arthropoda; class Insecta; order Hymenoptera; family Cerocephalidae; genus Theocolax; species Theocolax elegans. The sequence goes on along the minus strand of CM047430.1, from coordinate 851,528 downwards.
ACTAACCTTGAGTGTCCATTATCCCTTTTTGTAACGAGATATACACAAGCTGCATAAGCTCTCTCGGAGGCATCACAAAATCCGTGCAATATCCAATGAGTGTCGCCGAAAGTATTGAACCAACGAGGAATTCGAATAGCTTCCAAATCAGGCAGTTGAGACTTGAACAACAGCCAGACCCTTTCAATTTGCGGTGATACTTCAGCATCCCAATCTGTTCCTTGCAGCCACAAATCTTGTAAAATGAGTTTTGCTCTTACAATAACTGGCGATAACCAACCAATCGGATCGTATAATTTAGCGACTTCAGATAAGATATTTCTTTTTGATATCTTTACTGGCGTATTTGAGGCACTAATTTTAAAACAAAAAACATCCTCCTTAGGAATTCACCTCAAACCTAATGTAGAAACCACATCGTTTTCAGCTAATACTCGTTCATCACTCAACATTTCTTTAATTTTTAAGTCTTTGAGTAACTCAACAGAATTTGTACCCCATTTTCCTACATCCATGCCTGCCGATGCCAAAACATTTAATAATTGTTCTCTCATTTTTAAAGTTTCTTGGAGGTTGTCCCCCCCTACGAAAAAATCATCAGCATAACGATTTTTTCGGAGAATTTCTGCTGCAAGTGGATATTTCTTCTCTTCGTCATCTGCTAGCTGAAGCATACAGGCATTAGATTAAAAAGGAGCACTGGCCGTGCCATACGTAACAGTAGATAATTTAAAGGTTTTAATCGGTGATGAGGTATCTGAGCGCCAAAAAATAAGTTGCCAATTTTTATCACCATTGTGCATTAAAAATTGCCTAAACATTTTTACTATGTCGCAAGTAAAAACGATTCTTTTGAAGCACCATCTAAGCAGAATGTGAAAAACGTCTTCCTGTAGCTTTGGACCTACATGCGAAACAGAATTTAGAGATATTCCAATATTATCTGCCTGTGAGGCATTAAATACAACTCGTAGCTTCTTGCTACCATCTTGCTTGATTACAGGATGATGTGGTAAGTAATATGAATCAGATTTTATTACCTCAACAGATGCTTCTTCCATATGACCTAATTCGACATATTCGGCCATAAATTGCTTGTAAGAGACAGCTAGTTCAGATTGCTTATCAAAGCGCTTCTCCAATCGTGCCAAACAAGATAATGCAATTGACCATGTATCAGAAAATTCAGGTGTCTGGGAAAAAGGCAACCTTACAACGAATCGTCCTTCTGTATTTTGATAATGCGTATCCTTAAAGTGTTGATAACAATCCTCTTCCTTTGGAGATAAACGATCAGTAGTTGACACAGATTTGATTTCCCAAAATCGAGAAACAGAATTCGAAAGTTCATGGTCAACTGTAGCATGAAAATTGACTGAAGTTGATTTAGTCGTATCCTCACCTGTGGGTCCCATGACAAGCCAACCAAATACAGAATTAATGGCGGTTGGAGTGCCTAATGATCCACTTTTGACCCCAGGCCTTATGACTTGTGCATAGACCTCGGTATTTAAGATACAGTCTATTCTGCCAGATTGACAGAAATGAGGATCGGCAAATGTCAAATCCTTGAGATGATCCCAAGAAGCATATGAGACTTCCTTTCTAGGCAGTACAGATGTCAGCTTCTTTAGAACAAGAGCTGAAAATTTGAAATTAAAATCAGAATCAGTTTGAGATTTTAATACAACAGATACGCGACTTTTAGAAATAATAGATGTAGTTGCTCCAACACCAGAAATAACAACATTTGTATGTCTCTTTTTTAAGTTTAAAAGTTGAACAATGTGTTCAGATAAGAAGGATTCTTCGGCGCCAGAATCCAGTAAGGCACGAGCTGTTACAGCAGTTCCATCAGGTGACTGAAGGATCACACACGCCGTAGTAAACAGAACGTTCTTACCACAAGATGCGGTACAGGTTTGCACTGAATTTGAAACAGTATGGCTCATAGATACAGATTTAGAGACGTTGGAAGCAGAACTTGAAGTGTCATCGAGACTGGAGGTTAGTTTATCAGAATGTAGTTTTGTATGATGTTTACCTCCGCAAACAAGGCATCTTCCTTTTGATATGCATTTGTCCACCTGATGTCCAGAACCAAGGCAGTTTAAACACAGATTGTTGTTTTTTATATGTTCGGTTCTTTTTTCCTGTGAACAATTTGAAAATTTTGTACAGTAACTTAAAAAGTGTTTATCGTTACAGAATGAGCAATTTGAATATTGTTTAACAAGCACAGATTTTTGCCTGTTGCAGTGTAATTAGATACATTACTATAATCTTTGCGAAATGGTTTCCTTTTTAAATCAAAACGTAGAGGCAATTTTCTGTTTTCAGATGACGCTGGTTTACCTACAGAGGCAACGCGAGAATTTTCCGAGTCGATATTAATTTGTGCTCTATCCTGAGCGCGAAGTCGTTCGTCAATGAAAGCTTTTATAGAAGAATATTTTGGAAAATCCTTTTCATCATCTGTGAAAGATTGCATTTCTTTTTGCCAATCTAATTTTGTTGATGGAGCTAATTTAATTTCAAGAAAATAGACAATTATATCATCCCACGCATCAACCGATCTGTCAACAGCACGAAAAATATTAATACTCTCGTTTGCAGCGTTTAATAACGTATTTAAATGTGAGGCGTTTTCCTTTGTAGCAGAAGGCAAATTAGATAATATACCCATTTGCCGTATAAAACGCAATCGCCTATCATCGTATCTTTTGCACAAAGTCTGCCATGCAGTTGTAAAATTACCTTGCTCGATCGAAAGTGATTTAATTCGATCCCATGCTTCTCCTTCCAAACAGTTGCAAAGATGTTGGTATTTAATAATGGTGGACATAGACGCGTCAGAAACAATCATCGAAGAAAATTTCTGTTTGAAGGTCTCCCACTCATCTTGTTTGCCAGAAAAATTGGGCAATTTTAATTTTTCGACCGCAGAATGGCTACTAAGAGTAGGCATTTGAGGTTGAGTATAACTTTGTACGTTTACGGAAGAAGTTTGTATTTCTGAGATTCTATCAAGTAAATAACATCTAGCATCGGTATATGTTTCGGTGACAGAAGAATAATAATCTTCATAAAAATACGATCTTTCTTTAAGTACGTCTTCGTAAGGAATTAATTTAAAATGATTATCAGTAAACAAACGCCAATAATTTTCTAAGATTTCTAATCGAGAACGGTAATATGTAGGACTAGCTTTTTTCAAACATTTCGATTTCAGAGTATTGTCAACAAAATTGCCTATATATTTAGCAGTAGTTTTTTGCCTGGCTAAAAGTTCATTTTGTTCATCAGTAGCCATTTTGAAAAGGCAAAATTAAATAATTAAAAAATGTATAGAAAGTTTCTTTTTACTCCACGTTTTGAATTATAATAATATAAGCAGTATATTCGTGATCGCGATGTAAGAGCTACGTTGGAAGTCACCTGTGTGTAAACACTTGCTGTCGACAAAAACAATGCGAGTACGATGTGTGCGACGCAAAGCGAGCTGCTATACTTTTCCTTTATTCCCTTGCGCGAGCGAAAGAGAAGTAGGCAGCGTAGAAGAAGGGATGTATGTTTCCTCGTCTACGAGTGAAGAACTGTGACGTCACAAGCTGATCGTTGGCTTTTTATTTTTATTTATTTTACTCTTACACTGTTACACTCACCACTTCACTGAATTATAGTTTTGTCCCGATTCAGTAAAAATCATCTCCTGATGAATGTCCATGAGAAGTAACACTTTTTAAAACAGGTTATTTTAATAACCGAAAACTCCAAGATTAGGTTTAGAACATGTAAGTATAATTGCCTCCTTTTCCACATGCCGCAAATAAGATTAATCCGGCTCGAAGGACCAAAAATATGTTGAAGCCTTTTAAATAACTGAAAGAGCGCGGTAGACGTAAAAACAGTTTAACACAAAAGGTCAACAAATTCACAACAGACATAAGCCGCTGATTAACTTACGGGCGTGGAAGGATGTAAAAAGAAGGCAAGATCACAACAGTTTTTATCTATAAATAATTAGCTGTTTTATTTATATAAAAACTAACAGTAAATAAACCTAAAACTAATAACAAAGTTATTTCGAATATAACTAAAAATTAACCCGGGTGTTAAGGAAAATACAGTTAACCGGGAGAGCTTTCGGAGCCTCTAGACCGAGAGCAAGTCGGTATCTATACTAATACTATATTATACGACGCGAGAGTGCTAAACAGCTCGACCGTAGCAATCGTTCTTGACGCAAAGTAACCGCCAAAAACATAAACAAACGCGAGCCTTTCGAAGGCAACGATTGTCTCGACGCTTGCTTTAAGTATAAATACTATGAGTAAATTGAATATATATAATATTCACGATCGGCGCGAACAATAATAAAAATTACTATATTGAATATCAACAATTACGATATTGGATATTAAAAGATATTATATCTAAATTTTACTATATAATATAACAAAAATTATTATATTGCTGAGATGTCACACTTTTCCTATACAATATAGTAATTTAATATTTATTAATTTTAATATTTATTATAATATATTTCTCAATGTATAAAAAGTGATATTACCAAATTACCAATAACACACAAATTAATAAATACTGCTAAATAAATAAAACAATTATTTGGAAAGGATGTATACATATCACATGACAATAAAAAATCAATAATCATTCCTTTATGAAAAGTGCTATTGCAATAATAATTAAACTCTATTTCATACAAAAATAATTATTTTTATAGATAATTTCTATTTTTTTAATATTATGATTTTAATTCATCGTATAATAATAATAAATTCATTAATTATTATACATATCATAATAAATCTATATGGATACAATTTAATAAATAATAATTGAATGTAGTTAAATAATAAAATATTTTTTAGTTTAATTTAATATTATCTATTATCTATTATATAATGATTTTTCAGCGAGCGAGCGTGAGCGAGTGAGGATTTTAGCTAGTTTAAAATAAAATTTATGGAAAGATATTGGAATTCAAATATGCAACGCCAGGCACGGAGAAAAATTGAATTTGGCCAATATTAACAAGAGTAGAATATGCTACGTACATTTTAGGTTTGGCTCGAGAAGTTAACCTTGAATTAAACGAGAATGATTTAGTTGAAAAAATTAGTGACCATTTCGAACGAGAGATTAAACACTTTATTTTAGGTCGGCAAAATAAAACAAAAAATGTCCTATTTAAAATATTAACGGATTTTGATGGAGATAAAACACGGAATAAATCGGTTGAATATTTACCAAATAAATCTAATACATTTAATTCTAATTATGAAAAAAGTAAAGATATAACAACTTTTAATAAACCAAATTATAATAATAATATGAATAAAACCTGGCAAAGAAATAGTACGCCGTATGTTAATACTATAAAATTAGATGAAAATGGTTATAAAAAATAGCAAAATTATAAAAAGTAATAATCCCCAAAAAAGTATTGAACAATTAAAAAATCAAACAACGATAGATAGTGAAAATGATATTGTAGTACATAGTCCAGAGTCGGGAAACGAAAATTAGTTGCATTTAGAAACTCGGAACCCCAAAATAATTTTAAGAAATTAAAGATAACACGATATAAAAAACAAAATGCAACTGATGGGGAAAAAATAAAGAGAAAAGAAATTATTTCAAATAAAGTAATTAATAAACAAATAATTGAAGAATATGATAACCAAATTAATATAAATACAATATGCGAAAACGCATTAGAAGATTTAACGTATGATATAAATGGAACAAATGAAACAAGTAGAAATGATGAACCTAATGTACTAAAATGTCTTGAAATTAAATTTAAACTAGAAAACATTGCGAAACGAAAGCTTTAATTGATACCGGAAGTGAAATATCATGTATATAAGAACTTTTCTTAAAATACACTCACCACCACATGCTTTTGCCCACCCTACGCAAAAATCACTAAAGATTAAAAGTTTTATTACTCAGGAGCAAAACATCGTAGCTCAAAAAATCCAACGCCATTCGAAAGAGCAGGTGAAAACCTTTAAAAAATGCTACTGTACAAGTAAAAAAGTTTAAATTTGAGTTTTTTATAAGTATTAAAAAGAGATGAAAAATTGTTAAAAATCATGCCTCTTTTTGATCCGCTGCAGATTTAGTTCCCTTATTCGTAGCTTTAAAAAACCAACGGGGTTTGAAAGGTAATTGTTTTAGCTTTAAAATAAGGGGTCGGACGTTTTTTTAACCCACTTTTTACCGATGTTAGCGCATTTTTTGTGAAAAAACACGCTTTTTTTGGAAATGGGAATATTTCAAAGAAAAAGAGAGATAGAGAAAAACTTCAAAGAGAAAAAAGATGCTATTTTACTCACAGAATATAGATCTGCAGGTTAAAACGAGATTTGGACAAAAAATTTTTTTTCAATTTTTTAGCATATCAAAAACTAAAAAAACCTTTAATTAAGTTGTAGACAATATAGCATTCTTAAACTTAATGTTATTCTATTATTTTTAAATTAAATTTACGCTTAAATTATGCATTTTTTCAAGACCAATTTTAAAAAAATAACTATACATGGATCTACTCAAATTTAATTTACGCAACCTTATATTATCGTTGATTACAATTTATTTATTATGTACATGAACTAATACAAAGTATAAATTTAGATAACTTAAAATTTAATATTACTTAAATTTATTAAATATAAAAAATCACTTTTTTATTTTTTTAAATTTAGAAAATTTAATTTAAAAATAATAGAATAACATTAAGTTAAAGAATGCTACATTGTCTACAACTTAATTAAAGGTTTTTTTAGTTTTTGATATGCTAAAAAATTGAAAAAAAATTTTTTGTCCAAATCTCGTTTTAACCTGCAGATCTATATTCTGTGAGTAAAATAGCATCTTTTTTCTCTTTGAAGTTTTTCTCTATCTCTCTTTTTCTTTGAAATATTCCCATTTCCAAAAAAAGCGTGTTTTTTCACAAAAAATGCGCTAACATCGGTAAAAAGTGGGTTAAAAAAAAGTCCGACCCCTCATTTTAAAGCTAAAACAATTACCTTTCAAACCCCGTTGGTTTTTTTAAGCTACGAATAAGGGAACTAAATCTGCAGCGGATCAAAAAGAGGCATGATTTTTAACAATTTTTCATCTCTTTTTAATACTTATAAAAAACTCAAATTTAAACTTTTTTACTTGTACAGTAGCATTTTTTAAAGGTTTTCACCTGCTCTTTCGAATGGCGTTGGATTTTTTGAGCTACGATGTTTTGCTCCTGAGTAATAAAACTTTTAATCTTTAGTGATTTTTGCGTAGGGTGGGCAAAAGCATGTGGTGGTGAGTGTATACAGATATTTTTGATAAACGTCCTATACTACCGATTTCAGGTAAAGTTATCAAAGGAGCCACTGGATTAAAATCAACTAGAATCAATAAACAAATTTTACTAAAAACAAATTTTAATGGAATAGAGATAAATTTAATTTATCTAGTAATTCCAAAATTAGTAAGAGATTGCATTATTGGGTATGATTCTCAGAAAAAATTGAAAATGCTAATAAATACAGTAAATGAAAAAAATATTGTTCAAAATAGGTAAACAAGACGGTGTAATAAGTTATAAAACAAAGCAAATAAACTCTGAAGAGTATGCTTCATTATCAATTGAATTCGACGAAGTTTTCGATGAAAAAGAATTCTCGTGTTCCAATGATAAAAAATCAATAAATCACTTAAATTATGAATTAAATATAACTAGTGAAGAAATTGAAAACATGATTAGTATTTGTGACACCATAAATGATGCACAAAAAACTAAGTTAAAAAATTTAATATTAAAACATAAAACCGTATTTAAACGTTCGCCTGGACAATTATTAGATTTTAAATATAAATTAATATTAAAAGATGAAATTACTTATTTTTCAAAACCTTATCCAATACCTTTGAAATATCGAGAAAAAGTAAAGAATGAAGTTGAAAAAATGTTAAATTTTTGGTTAATACGTAGATCATTTTATAAATCCATGTGTTATTGTTCCTAAAAAGGATGGATCTATTCGAATATGTTTAGATGCGAGAAAGCTAAATGAAAAGTTAATAAATGATTATGAATCACCACCCGGTGTGGAAGAAATATTTATGCAATGTAGAAACAGAAATTATATGTCAAACTTTGATTTGTCTAATAGTTTTTAGCAGATAGCATTATCGGAAGAAAGTAAAAAATATACTGTTTTAATTTGTGATAATAAAGTATATGAATTTAATGTTGCACCATTTGGTATTAAAATAAGTAATAAGTATATTAAAATAATTAGATAAAGCTATATCGGGATTAGATGATTTTTTATTATCATTTGCTGACGATTTAGTAGTATTATCTGAAAATTTCGATATTCATTTAGAACACTTAGATAAATTATTTGCAAGATTACAAAACTGTAATTTAAGGTTAAATTTTGCAAAATCCAATTTTGTGAAAAAAGAAATTAAATTTTTAGGAAATATTATAAATAATCTAGGTATAAAACCAGAGCCAACAAAAGTAAAGTCAATTAAAAATTTTAAAATTCCGAAAAATGTACGAGAATTACATGGTTTTTTAGGATTTATTAATTTTTGTATGAAATTTGCAAGAAATTATGCACATGAAACCGTGCCATTATTAAAGTTATTAAGGAAAGATGTAAAATTTAACTGGGGTAGTGAGCAACAAAAAGCATTTGATAAAATAAAAAATTTATTTGATGAAAACATTATTTTAAGCTTTCCAGATACGACAAAACCGTATATTTTAACAACGGATGCAAGTGATTATGCAATTACAGGTATTTTATCACAATTAAACGATTTAGGGGAAGAGAAAATTATTACGTTTATAAGTCGGTCATTAAAGGGTAGTGAATTAAATTATTTTACTACCGAAAAAGAAATGTTAGCGATGGTTTGGTTACTGCACAAATTAGATAAGTATTTACGTGGGTCAGATAATATGAAAGTGAGAACCGATCATGAAGCTTTAAGTTTTTTGTTAAATTGTAAATTTAATAATGCTAGGTTACGACGTTGGAATTAATCAATACAAGATTTTAATATAAAACCTGAATATTTGCCAGGAATAAAAAATTTAGCATCGGATTATCTAAGTAGAATAAATCAGTGTGAAGATTCAAATATTAAGGATTCAGAAATTATAATTGCAACAATTATTAAAAAATCACTTGATAAAGAATTAAAAAATAATTTTATAAAATTAAAAGAAATTCAAAAAACACATAAATTTTGTAATAATATCTTAAATATAATAGAGAATAATGACGAATTTAATCGTTTTAAAATCATTAATGAATATTTATGTAAAATAACTAATGATAAACCTAAAGTTGTTTTGCCAGAAAGTATAATAAAGAATTTAATTCAAAAATTACATGAATAATATGGGCATGTAGGGTCAAACAAAATATATATGATGATAATGGAATATTTTTTTGCTCCTAAATTAAGGGAAAAATGCTATGAACTTTTGAGAATTTGTGATAACTGTCAAAGAAATAAATATTTAACTGTTAAATATCAAAGCACATTTCAACCAATGATAGTAAATGAACCAAGAGAATTATTATCGATTGATTTTTATGGTCCTTTACCTACTTCAAAAGGGGGAGTGAAGTATATTTTATCTACAATAGACGTTTTTTCAAAATTTGTTGTCTTATATCCATTAAGGAAAGCAACGAGCTTAGCAGTAATAAATAGAATTAAATCTTATATAAAAAATTATGGAAAACCAAAAGCCATAATTTCTGATCATGGTACTGTGACGAGTGACGATAGCGCGAGCCACTCGTCATGGTTCTCCGTCGCGAGGCCCGTACGGCCATCGGAGAAGACCGCGCGGGATACGGAAGGGAGGGGAACGAAAGGGAATCGGGGAGAGACATTCTCGCGTGAGCCGCCGAGCCGGAAGATTCCGAAGATATTGGAGTGACGCCGCCGACGACTGCGTGGTACCACTTACGAGACACGAGGAGGTTTGCTTCGAGTATAAGCCAGGTTAGTAGTTTCCTCTTGACGAGGATAACGTGCCCGAGTAACTCCCGCGTACTCTCTTCGCGACGCGATCCCGCGTCCGTGTTATGACCCCCCGCGATTGCGTCCAGGCCGCCCGAACAACTATATCATTTCGCGCGTTCGCGATTTAACTATTGTGTTGTATCATGACCCAGTGAATACATTTGAATTCTATTTTACCTTTCGATTCGTATCGTTTCGATATCCCGTATTAACCCAGGAATCCCGATCCCTAGTCTGATAAGCAGACGAGCCCGCGGTAATCGTCTGCCAATCCGAAAATCGTACTTCCGGAAGTGGGCTCACTCTGGAGCCCATATCAACGTAAACGGTAGCTGTTGAGGTATCGGCAAGCCGTTGACAAAGCACACGAGAGGTCCGATCGCGCGCGAAGGTAAGTTCGTTACGCGCGATCTCGGGGTTACCCCTACTCACGCTATCTCTCCGTGCATTATTGGAGAAAACCCGACATGCACAGTACACAATATACTAGGGAAAAATGAAAAGAGAATTTACAGAAAGAAAATATAAAAATTATATATTCTTCTATAAGACATCCACAAAGTAATTTAGTCGAACTTACGAATAAAGAACTTTCAAGAATATTTAAAACAATTTTACGAAAGCATACAAGTTGGGTAAATGAAATAGAATATGTTGAAAAAATTTTAAATGAGACAAATCATGAAACAACAGGTTTTCCACCTGTAGAATTACACTTTGATTCAAAATGTGATAGAATATGGGATAAATATGTAAATATACCGTTTTTAAAAAATAATTTAAGTTATGATGAAAAATTAAAAATTGCAAACGAAAGAATGCATAATTTTATAAAAAATAGAGCAGAATGAAAAAATAAGAAAAAATCAAAAACAAAATTTAAAATAGGTGATTTAGTACTAATTAAAGCATTAAATGTATCAAAAAATGAAAAACAAATAACAGCAAAATTTATGAATTTATATGAAGGACCTTATAAAATAATAAATTGTTACAGTCCTGATACGTATTTATTATATGATGAAGAAAAATCATGTGCACGTGGAAAGTTCCATATAGCGAATTTAAAATATTATTATAAGGAGTAAATGTCAAGTGAAAATAAAATAAATATGTAAAAGTCTAAATATTTATACAAAAACAGATTTTGTTTGGAGAGAATAATAGACTGTTTGTAAGCGAGAAGTAAATAGAACTCTTCTATACATCCATGGTACATTCATACTATATACAGAAAGGGTTACCGCAAATTGTTCGGCGCTTGAAAAATAAAGGTCATAATTCGAGCATCTTAAAATTGTGCAGAAAGATAATTGACAGTATTAACTGTGATTTTGTACAATTCAGTATGCCTACTAGGAAGATGCATTCGGCGACACAAACGTGTGATTTCATTGGGTGTGCACATGCACAAATCCAAGTGTTACCAGAGGATATTATAAAGGGTGTGTGTGACGTAAAGAATATTGTGACGGTGCATCCGGGAAGGAGGATGACGGCTGGAATTTTTAAAAATAATGAAGATTTTAAATTTTACGAACCTGGTGTTAAAATAAGTATAATGCCAGAGAAAAAAAATAAAAATATTCAAACCAATCACCACCCAGATTTTAAAAAACCGCCATTTAAAAATCTGCAATGACGCAGATGAAAAGGAGAGGAGAAGCATTGGAGGCTGAAATGAAAAAATTAAAAAAGGTTACGGAGGAAAAATATGAATTTGGAGATATGTATGTGGCAACAAACAGGGAGGATTTAACTATGGATGTGCAGGAGTTCGAGAAATTTTTAAATACTGAAAAGTAAGAGATATTAATAAGTTTTTGTATGAATATTTACATTTAATTTTGCTAAAATAAAATTTTATACAAAATTAAGGGGGGGGGGGGGTAATGTGACTACCTAATATATATATAGCGTAACGGTTAATGTATGGGCTTGTCATACTGAACAACCGAGTTCAAATCTTGGCAAAGGGAACATTTTTTTATTTGAATAAAATTAAATTGTTTACTTATAAAATTATTAAAATTAATAAAAATTATAAATAATTTAATTTAATTTTTATTTTTTGTACAAAACGAAAATTGAAACAAATTATTCATGGATTTAAAGCATTTTTGTAAAAGTTGCGAAATTTGTAAATAATAAATAATAATTATTTAAACATTATTATTTATTATTGTAATAAAAGAATTTTGGTTTATAGGTACAACCAATAGATGGATTTTAGTATAAAATAACGACTAGCTATTAAGAATAGTATGTCAGGTAATATAAGGATAGAAGATTGGAAGGAGAGTTAGACTCTTATTAAATTCGATACTACTCTCGTAGTGATACCAGCATTGCGCGTGGTCCACTTCCTTGATAGTATAGAGATTCATTTTTGTAAATGTTGAAAAACATTCTTATATTAAGCCTCGTGGTGATACCAGCATTGAGCGTGGTCCACCTCCTTGGTATAATACACTATACATTAGAATAAATTCTATCTTCTAAAACTTTATTTCTTTTCTTTCTTTGTTAGGATAAGAGTCGAAACCCTACACTTACCTACACACAAATATATTACGAACTGCTACTAAGATGGCAAGGCGCGCACCTTAGTATTTTATTTCGTATCACACACAACACAACCAACATTAATAATAAAAGAAATTGACATATTAAGGTGCCCTAAAGAGAGCAAGGTGCGTCTCTTTAGGTTCTCCAACACTACTAAATTTCAGGTCCGTGATGTAAGAAATGTGTACGTCACAATATATATATATATGTGTTAATGAACAATTAACTTACCAAAAATAGTAAAGTGCATATACTTAATTATAGTATTCAATAAAAACCTATTAAAATTATAGATTATTTTAAACAAATCTAAATACAACTTTACCTCCTAAAATTAATTTATTTAATAACGAAGGGTCATCGCCAAGAGTTCTATATGTCATTAATATTTTGTACTTTTAGAGTAATAAAACTTTCTTCTTAATTAAATTAATTTTTGTATTAGTTTTAAAGAATTATTTATAACATTTTAGCGGTATATAAATAAAAACCTGTTTCATTCATTTCTCCCTTAATTCGAAATTTGCACCCTCTTTCAAAATTTTCGTTGTAATCCATAATTATATCCAATTTATTTTTCCCTTTAGTCACAGAGCCCATATATTTATTTTAATTATTATAAACAAAGGCATTCCTTAAATAACCTTTTGTTTCTAATAAATACATACTCGTTTATTTAAAATATTGTTTTATATAAATATACGTAATCTACTCTTTTATATATCCATACAATTTTTAAATTTTGATTTAAATAAAAATTAATAATTTTCGAAAAACTTTTCAAATGTAATTCGTATTTTATATTGCCACCGTTAAAATTTGAATTTCCTTTTGCCATTACTGTTTATAATAGAATTATCTTAAAAATACAATAATTAATGTATTTAATTTTTAACCTATTATATATATTATATGGATATTTGGAAAAATGTATGTTATACTTGATTAATATTTATTTTATCTTCAAACAATTTTGCATCTGTATTTAAAGCATTACATTGAATTTTAGATCCGTTATTATTATTGAGTATACATTTAAAATTTTATGAGTTTTATCAAGAATGAGTAAACTAATACACATTCTTTCAAGTTATGTTCACAACTTTTTTTTGCACAAGGAAAAAATACATATATTTTGTATTCTTGAAAAAACAATTTTAAAATATATGTATATATATATATATATATATATATATATATATATATTATATAAATATTCCGCCGCACACACATAAATACACGCACGCACACACGCACCCACATACATACATACATATATATACATATACATGGGCTATTTCACGTCAAGTGTTACGATGAAAATTTTAAATCGCTCCAAAATTTGAGAACAGGCTGGAAATCATGGCAGAAAAACATTTTTTGATGTTAAAAATAATTTGCCTTAGAGTTATTGCACCATGATAAATGGAAATTTTTCAATGTTTTAGAAAAATTACTATATTTAAAGCCATTTATCTCAAAATCTATTGATTTTTTTGAAAAAACATAATAAACAACTTTTGTTCAAATTAATCTTTAGAATTTATCTACCTGGGTTACAATTCTTAATTTTAAAATCTCGAAGAGATAGAACACCCGGACATATTGAATATCAAAAAAAGGGCGACCACGCCACAATCAATTTTAATCTAACACCTCTCAAAAGTTCACATTTTTGGCGAGCTTTCGAATGGCTTGGGTTAGATTATTGGCCAAGACCGCTGGTGTTAGTTATGCCTCATAAACCTCATAAAATCACTAATTTTCACGTAGGTTAGGACATAACTTACACCAGCGGTGTAATATATATATATTATCACATATATATAATATATATATGGGGTATTCCACGTGAAGTGGTCCGATCAAAATTTTAAAATGCACCAAATTTTGGGTACACTTTGCAAATGTTTTTCAGAATACAGAAAAAAATTTTTAGGTACTGGAATCTATTTGCTCAAAAGTTATTCTAACCTCAAAAAGTGAATTTTTCCATATTTTTTTCAACACCAGCTGGGTTTACCGGTATATAACTCAAAATCTATCGACTTTTACTATATAACATTATATGTAACATTCGTTGCTAATTATATCTAGAATTTATTCTTCTGGGTTAGAATTTCTAATCTCAAGGTCAATGTTACATAAACTACATGTCAATATTCAACTTGAAAAAAGTGCAAGTGCGCCACCTTTGATTTTTTCATCCAAAAGTCTAAAAGAAAGCTTGGAGCAATACCTTTCAAATGGTCTGTAGCATTTTTATGGCCTCCAATTCTGTAAAAAGTTATGACAATTTAAAGAAAGACAAAAAATTCACAAAAATTAACATGGTAATTCCCATTTAAATTTTTAAAAAAATTTCGTGTTTCTTTAAATTGTCATAACTTTTTACAGAATTGAAGGCCATAAAAATGCTACAGACCATTTGAAAGGTATTGCTCCAAGCTTTCTTTAAGACTTTTGGATGAAAAAATCAAAGGTGGCGCACTTGCACTTTTTTCAAGTTGAATATTGACATGTAGTTTATGTAACATTGACCTTGAGATTAGAAATTCTAACCCAGAAGAATAAATTCTAGATATAATTAGCAACGAATGTTACATATAATGTTCTATAGTAAAAGTTGATAGATTTTGAGTTATATAGCGGTAAACCCAGCTGGTGTTGAAAAAAATATGGAAAAATTCACTTTTTGAGGTTAGAATAACTTTTGAGCAAATAGATTCCAGTACCTAAAAATTTTTTTCTGTATTCTGAAAAACATTTGCAAAGTGTACCCAAAATTTGGTGCATTTTAAAATTTTGATCGGACCACTTCACGTGGAATGCCCCATATATATATATGTGATAATGAACAATTAACTTACCAATAATAGTAAAGTGCATATACTTAATTGTAGTATTTAGTAAAAACCTATTAAAATTTTAGATTATTTTAAACGGATCTAAATAGTACTCTACCTCCTAAAATTAATGTATTTAATGACGAAGAGTCATCGCCAAGAGAGAATAAAACTTTCTTCTTAATTAAATTAATTTTGGTATTAGTTTCAAAGAATTATTTATAACATTTTAGCGGCATATAAATAAAAACCTGTTTCTTCCATTTCTCCCGTAATTCGTAATTTTCACCCTCTTTCAAAATTTGCGTTTTAATCCATAATTATATCCAATTTATTTTTTCCTTTAGTTACAGAGACCACATATTTAGCTTGAATATTATAATCAAATTAATTCCTTAAAAATCTATCTGTTTCTAATATATACATACTTGTTTATTTAAAATATTGTTTTCTATAAATATACATAATCTACTCACTTATATATCCATACAATTTTTAAATTTTGATTAAAATAATATTTAAATTAAATGCTACTAAATTAATAATTTTCGAAAAACTTTTCAAATGTAATTCGTATTTTACATTGCCACTGTTAAAATTTGAATTTTCTTTTGCCATTACTGTTTGTAATAGACTTATCTTAAAAATGCAATTATTAATGTATTCTTCTTATCGTATATTTCACATACGTATATTCTTAACTTATCGTATATTTCACATATAGATATTTGGAAATGTGTATGTTATACTTGATTAATATTTATTTTATCTTCGATAAATTCTGCATTTTTTTTATAAAAACATTACATTAAGGTAGCTGGGGCAAGGAGGATTCTAAGCCATTTACCATCAGAGCATGGTTCTGATCCGTGCTAACAGTTTCCTACCTTACCGACCGATGGTAATACCGACGCAACCTACTTTACCAAAGCCTGGCATATCGATTAGCGCCCCCTGTAGGAACCTGTTTTACCGACAAGAACCTGTTTAACCATGGCATATGAATAATAAGCTATTTTACCATGGCAATCGATGCGCGCGTCCTCCCGAATGGAACCTGCTTTACCATGCATATCGATGCGAGCACCCCCTGAACCTAACCTAATTTACGACGGTATCGACGCGAGCGTCCCCCATCGGCACGCGCGCGCGCCATCTTGCCAACGCGACATAATCTGTTGTATCGACATTGACATTAATAATTAATTATAGTTATTAATGATATGTGGGAATGGAAAGATGGTGATAAAAGAAAAAAAAAAACTTTGTCTGTGTTTGTAAGATATTTATTTATTATTTCAAATAACATTTATACAAGTTTTTTTACATCTCCACTAATAGGGTTATATTGTACAATACGATCGTGTAATATTAAGCAGTAAGCAGTAGTTCCCACAGGAATATTATTTTTAACTTCAAATTCTAGACGTACATCAACGGCAGCTTGCTTCAGTGTTTCGTTTTGTTTTGAACAATCGATAACAATCAGTGGTGCAATTGTTTTAAATTCATTTTTAGTTAATAATGGATCTACAATATTGTCTTTGTTATAATAAACATTTTGAAATTTTGCTTACATATCATACAAGGGAGCATACTGATTATGTGATATATCAATATTTAAGTTTCCATAAGGATAATATTGTGAAGTAAGAAATAGTTTTATATTGTTAATGTCGCAATGATCAAACCTACTTGCATTCATGGAATTTATATTTTTTCGATTGGTTTAAAATGCTACGATTACAAATCTTGGTTTTTCCAACTGATTAGTTGTTTTTACAGTCCAGATGTGTTGTGATGTTGATAGAAGCATTGGATATTCATACAATTCCCAAGACCGGAAGCTCATAGCTATCGGTACATCTTTTTGAATATAATTAAATAATTGTATTTTACGTCGGTCTGACATTACTATGTAAGGATCAACCATTCTATACGATTTAAGTGAATCTTGAATGATTCGTAGACAATTCTCTCATTCACTTTAAAAGATTCTTGAACAACAGCATTCAAAATGGTATAGAAACGTCAAAATATCCATTATTATCAGTTATTTGATTTTTTTCTTCAACATCTATCCATCCAGCATTTTCTAAAAATTTGCTTCGATTCGGACTATAGGAGATGTAACCTTTCATAAGACTAGTTAGTCCTACATTTTTACATCTATCGATTTCTATCGCATTAATTTCATATCGAATTTCTCGAATAAATGGCAAATAGCATTATTTACTAAAGTTGTGTGAGATAATGCAGTTTCATCAGCTTTTGTTATTTTTCCACAAATGTGAAGTGAACTTTTGTATGGTAAAAGGCATAGATCTTGATATTGTATGGATATACGAATCTCATCACTATTGTTGAATGCTAGTGAAGTGTATGGCTGATGCGCATGTATTTCTTGATGTGCTATCGATTCATCAAAGACAACTGGTGACTGTACATTTAGTATTTCTTCCATTTCGTTGACGACATCAGCAAATTAAAATGCAAGTTATTTTTTGTTGTTTAGTCTCCTTTTCCTTATGTCGACGATTCTGAGACCCAAGCTCCTTAGAAATTGAATGTTTTGACGTGTTAGTCTGTTGACTGTCTGAGGACGATTGATCGTCTGACGGCATGGTGACGAGTTAATATACCCTCTACCAACCTTAGTATTAAAAACAATTCCCATCACGTCCCTTTTTTTAAATATAAGCGAATTGCGATAACCTCACCACGAAGATTTACTAAGTCACCGTCTTGATCTATGATACGTAATTGCAAGTAGTCGATAATTTTTACAGATATAGGTAAGTAAATAATTTGCTTTGGAACCTCAATAATTTTATAACCTGGTGGTACAGCAGGAAAAAATTCATGAATTGTATGAACTTTATTTTGGTTAATGTGTGACGTTGCACTTTTGATTCTTAACGAGTTGTTCCCGTAGTGCAACGTGTCACTATGGCTTACTACAAATAAATAATAATAATAATAAATCAATAACAAATACCCGGTAACGAATTGAGTTATTGGGCGCCAGTTACCGCTAAAACTAACGACAAGCCGATTCAGGGTCGCGGGCTCCACGTTGCCATCACGGGAAAGATGGCAGAACCGCGTTGTAAGGAATTGGATAATATTCTCGGGTTATAAAATCAGTCACTCAATTTCACTTAGTAATTATCAAAACTTTAATCATTACCACTTTCAGATACAACAAATACTAACGCGTCCAGCAATCCCGCTGATTTATTGTTCAATACTTTTTCTACACGCAACTCAGTAAATCGTCCTCAAGCGCAAAAGGAAATGTAATAATAAAGTCGGAAAATATAATGATAAATTAATCGGTTTTCGCGCGGCTATTCTATTTTACAATTTCGCGGAACGTCCATCAATCTCACTCTCATACCTTACAATACGTCGTTCTTCCTCACTCACCGCAAGTCGAGAACTCTCCGCTTAAACCAATTGATTATAACTAATCCTACAGTAACTATTCGCTCTCTTCAATATTTCAACTCTTCTTACAATCTCAATGGATCTCAAGATGGCTACTTTGGTACGGGTTTGGCTCAACACGTCTACTCGATTCGGCGGTTGGGGAAGGAGTCTCGTCCTTCTTCTCCGATTCGTATTATCCGCTACCGATCGTGGAGCTAGTTGTTCTCCCTTTCCGCTATCATATCCGCTAGATCGGTGGTAGTAGACATACCGATAATCGTCCGCAACGCCATCTATTTTCCTTCCAAATCTGCTAGTGTACGTTCGCCATTTCCTTTTATCCGCTATCTGTGCAAATCCGCCAACGCCTCCACCAATGCATCGGGACAGCTATCTATCTCCTTTCCTCTTACATTCGTACGTATGAACACCAGCCCATTCGTAGTCGATCCCCCTCCGGCGCACCGCTCTCATCTATACTCAACGTGCGCGTGCAATGTGCGCGCCGTCACTCTCCTACTCGACGCACGCGGTCAACATCTCTCCATCTCTCTCGGCTTCGCGCGCGCACGCGGTGATCGGTGCCGTCGGCAGTTTGCCGATATTCTTACGGTGTCGCCACGGGACGGTGTATCCGCTAGATATACGCGGGCTACCACGGTGTCGTCAGCTGCTTCACTCGTACCTCGTTATCGTACGCCGTCTGTCCCGTGCTACGTGTTGTTATTATCCGCCAATCCTTTCCTTTTACCTGTCATCCTCAACAAACCGAAATTTTCCTTGTTATTCCTTTCGCATAAGTTCTCATTCGCGATTTCCCTGTAATGAGAGTGGCTCGAGCCGGCCTATACAACTACCGCAGTCCTAACCTTCACCTGTCACTTTTCTCTATTCATCTCTCTCACACTTACTTCTCTCCATCACTTTACTATTTTACACTTACTTATTTTCATAAATAATTAAGTGAGGCTTGCCTCACAATACCCCCCTCCTAAGTCAGGACACTCCCTGAAAGGATGAGTGGACTGCACTTATACCCAAACCGGCATAAGCGAATCTCATTACTTGGAATTTTCATAACCCATACCAACATTAAATCATACTTCTGCCCTTTTTTAACATACATTATAAAAAAAATTAAACTTCTCAATTATCAAAAAGTAATATAATTAAAAATAAAAATAAATATATTCGTTTACCACAAGATACTTACTACTTTTCCTCTCTTCATCTGCAGGATCGATGATCTGAAAACAAGGTTTACCGCTAACATCCGCTACTTCCTCTTAACATCCGCTACTTATCCTCTAAACATCCGCTACTTATCCTCTAAACATCCGCTACTTATCCTCTAAATATCCGCTACTTATCCTCTAAATATCCACTAATCCTAATTTATCGCTAACAAACTTTTATTGGTGTGAGTCCTTAAATATGGACTTCACCACCGCATCTCTCGCTTCCGGTGACCAATTCTTGATCACCTCAATCAACTGTAAGGCCTGTGTCAGTTGGTGCGTCGGAGAGGAGGGAGGTAGGTTCCATGTCGACGAGGATGCCTGTGGGACCCACGAATGAGGATGAGGTGTTGTCGTCCACGGGTCTAGATTGGGAGAAGGAATTAAAGGAATCGTCTCAGCCCAGTTTCCTACAGTTGGGATTGGTCGAGGCTCCTGTGTCCGTAGTCCTGGTGGACAGAGGCTCTCTCCCGAAGTTGATCCGCCTTGTACGCTTCCCCCATATGACTCGGGAAACTGTTCCCTCAAGTACCTCTCGTGGGCCTCCTTGCATCGAGGGCAGCTACGGAGGGTGACCCCTCTCCTTCCACAATTGTGGCACATTTCTGCTGTCGTAGGGTTCGGACACGCCAATCTTGAGTGCCCTGGTCGCCAACATCCGAAGCACGACTTGAATTGAGGATCGACTAACGGATCGATTGGGACTGGCGTTAGCCCTCCGAACATAATCCCTTTTCTTGGACAGGCTTGGGGTCTGGGCACAATTATGGGTTGGGGAGGTGGTTCCCACCTTGATATCTTCTTTGGTACTATCTCCGGCTTACCTCTCTCCGAAAGGTTGTCCTCGGTCGTTTGGCTAATCCTACTTGCTCTTCCTCTACCTCTCCATCGGTACTCGCCCATCTCCATTTCCTTTTCGTTCTTCTCTATTTGCTTCCTCAAAGCCTCAGTTGCTTCCTGCAGCATTCTTTCCTTTTCCTCTAAATCTCGTTTCCTTTTCTTCTTTTCCAGTTCCTCTCTTGCTCTTTTTTCTTTCTCCTGCTGTTCTTTTTCCTGTCGTTCTCTTTCTTGTTGATATTTATCTCTCCGTTCCAACCACTCTTTCTCTCTTTTTTCTCTTTCCAACTCCTTTCGTTCCTTTTCCTTACGCTTTGCCTCTTTCTCTGCTCTTTCCTTTTCCAGTCTTTCCTTTTCACAATTCTTTATTTCACTCCTCCTTTCTTCTCTTTCAGGTCGTCCTCTTCGCCCTTCTTCTCCCTCATCTTCATTCCTTAATCTAATTCCTCTTCCAAAATCTCTTCTTTTTATTTCGTTCCGCCACTTTTGCTCTATCTCTTCCGCCTCTCTCTTCATTCTTCGCGCTCTAATCCTTTCTTCTTCTTTTTCCTTCTTCTCTCTTTCTCTATTTTCTCTTTCTTCTTTCCGTTTCTTTTCTTCTTCTTTCCTTTCCTTATCTCGATGCACTTCGAGGTCTCGTCGTCTCTGGTCTTCTCTCCGACGTCTCTCTTCCTCCTCCAACCGGCGACGTTGTTGGATCATATATTCTGAGTCCTCGGCTGGTCCTGGGGGAGGTGACGGAGAGCGATCTGGAGACGGACCTCCTACATAATCGTCGAGGGTAAGTTGACGACGAGGGTTGTAGCGCCTAGCACGCCGCCTTGCTGCCTTGCTCTGGGGCTGGTCCCAGTACGGGTTGTACATGGGTACCACTCCAGGGGCTGCTCTCTGCACTGGTCGTAGGGTTGGGGACTCATCCCAATCAGGGTCGGTCTGTTGCGCCGGCTTTATCGGCCTTCGGAGCGGGGTGACGATAGCTTGTGGCCCTATTTCTCGGGATGGGAGATCCACTCCTACTTCAAGTCGGCCCGTTGTTCTTGGGGTTGACGATGGAGGTAGCCCTAGGTAGGCATCCAAGTCCTCCACGGCCTTCCGACTGGCTCTCGCTTCCTCGCTCCAGTGGTCTTCAGTCAGACACGCGACCTCTTCTACCCTAACTTTCTCTAGTTTTGGCGGTTTCTTCACCTTCGGGATTGCTCCCGTTGCCCTTGCGGCTGCCAGGGCGTCGACCTTCTCAGGTTCTTTCTCTCCAAGGCGCACTACGCTGATTAGTTTCCCCTTCAATTTTCGGGTAACCTCCGACGTAATGATCGACCTTCTTGGTCTAATCGGTGCACCCCAAGGATCCAGTACTACGGAAGCTGGGAGAGGAGGGGCTCGCAGGTTATCTTCTTTGATATCCTGGGCCATCTCTGCCTCCCCCTGTGCTATCTCTGCTTGTAGAGATGTAGCCCCCAAGTCTTCTTGTCCGATGGCCTGGGCCATCGCTGCCTCTCCCTCTTCTGGAAGAAGAGAGGAAGGAGGGGCCGACAGGTCCATGCGCTCTGATGGTGAGGGCTCTCTTCTAACCACGGGTAGAGTCGGGGTAGTTAGTGTGTCCGTTTCCATCAGGACATGTACTACTCCCTCTGACTCCCCTTTTATCTCTCCTTCTTCTTCTTCATCTCTAGCACGAGCAATGTCCTCTTCTAACATGGAGGACAGTACTTCCGCCCAACTCCGCAGGATAGGCGGCGGTGTGGGCCATTCCGCATCACTACTCTCGACGTCGGATACTACCGGCGGGTCCATCGTCAGTCTGTAACATTTTATCATAATTTTGTTTTTGTTCGTACCTCACTAATAAATTATTCTCCTGCTTTTTTATTTAACCTTGCACTCTGGGAGGGACATAGCGTTTTAATTCCGAAACGTGCACCTTCGCGTTACGCTTTTCTGAATCCATTTTTAGGACGTATACCGTAGGGGATAGTTTTCCTATTATCTCGTAGGGACCGTCGTATTTAGCACCCAGTTTAGCCGCGAAGTTTTGTGCCGCGTTGGAAAGCAAATGCGTTCTCCGCAATATCAAATCGCCAACTCTAAATTCCGCTACTCGTTTATTCTTATCATACGTTCTCTTTTGTTTTACATGTGCTTCGTCTAAATGTTTAGCTACAAGATCTCGTAATGCATCTAATCTAGTCAGTCTATCTATCCAAATCTGTATATCCATTTTCAAGACAGGTTTCCTGGCTTCCACCTCCCTCCTCAGGCTCTTGACCGGGTGAGGGTGACGACCGAAATTAAGAAAGGCCGGAGAGACTTTCGTCGATGTTTGTATAGCTGTGTTAAGAGCATGGCGAAACTCATGCACATGCTCGTCCCAACCCCTATGATCTGCCTTTACAAACATCGAGATCATTGTCTTGAGCGTCCGGTTACTCCTCTCTACAGGGTTAGCCTGGGGGTGGTAGGGTGGGGTCGTTATGTGTTTGATACCATATTCTTCCAATACTGCTTTGAGATGTTTATTGTCAAATTCTTTGCCGTTATCTGTGAGGAGATATTCTGGTGATTCCCACATAAACAAGATTAGCTCTTCCAGTGCTTGTGATACCGCTTTTCCATCTGCTTTACGTATCGGTTTTAATTCTATCCATTTTGTGAACAAGTCTTGGAAGACGATAAGATATCTGTGCTTACTCTTGCTAGGTGGGAATTCCATCAGGTCTGCAGCTACTACCGCCCATGGTTTTTCCACAATCCTCGTCCCCATTAACCCTTGTTGACTTAGCTGAGGGATTTTATACTGCTGGCACACTGTGCATTCTTTGATATGTTTATTAACATCGTGCCACATCCCTTGCCAGTAGTATTCCCTTGCTATTTTGTCATAGGTCTTTTCCACCCCTAGGTGTCCTGCTGATAATTCGTCGTGTGCATCATGCAATACTTTCTTCTTATACTCTTCCGGTACTACTAACCGCCAGTTTTCGTCTCTATTTGTTATTGGATCAATTAATGGATCATTTCTAAATCTGTATAGCATATTATCCTCTATTCGCCAATTCGGGTATTTCTTAGGAAAATCTTGTACTTCTTTTATGCTTCTAATATACCATTCGTCTTTTATCTCGCTAAATGCCGCTACATTGTCTTCTATACCCTCATACATCCGTGATAATGCATCTGGGACGTGATGTAAAGCACCTTTCCTGTGTATTATTTCAAAGTCCCACTGCATCATTTCCAAGGACCATCTTGCTAGTCTACAGGACGGATCTTTAAGGTTTTTCAACCACCGCAATGCGCTATGGTCGGTGATCAGCGTAAATTGGTAACCTTCGAGGTAGGGGCGGAGTTTCTTTATTGCCCATAACACCGCTAGACATTCTTTTTCTGTTGTCGTGTAGTTTTTTTCTGCTGAATTAAGTACTCTACTCACATAAACTATTGGGTGTTCTCCATCCTCTAGCTCTTGGGTCAATACCGCACCAATAGCATAGTTACTGGCGTCTGCCTGTAGACAGAATGGCTTGGAGAAGTCGGGTCTTGCTAACACAGGTGCTCTTGTCAACGCCATTTTTAATTTAAAGAAGGCTTCTTGTTGTTCTTCTTCCCATTTCCATGTAATATCCTGTGACAATGTGCTTTGCACATGTCAAGAGCGAGCGACTGAACCCCTGACAAACACCTACCTACCCGGATAAGCTAAACGAGTCCCTAGCTATACTACCTACCCATATACTATTTGCTAGTTACCTACCCGCACATTAACTACGTCCTGCCTACCCTCACAGTCTAATAACCCTTTCCCAAGCACAGCACACAACACTGAGGTGGTCCTAACGATGAGGATCTTGGGCGAGCTCAAATTATCAGCTGGGCTCCTCCGAGTCTGGCACAACCAACAGGATAGTCAAGGGAGGCGATCACAAGGAAGCCTTCAGGACCCTCAGAAGCCTCACAGCATAGCAGCCAAGGCGATGAGGTGGTACCCAGGCAGGAAGCCGAAGAACCTCCAACGCCAAGCAAGATACAGCTGTAAAAGAGATGTTTATAAGAACAAAAACACAGCAATAGGGTAAGGAGCAAGGAAGAGGATGAATAGCCATAGCCAAGAAGACAAAAGACAAGGGAAGATATGTACAGCTGTATATAATTACTACAGCTGTACAAGGAACATCATAGGGTAAATTGAGGTTAGGTTAATGTACACAAACAACGTGTACAGCCGATACCTCGGACAATAACGCATATAAACACACACATATTTGTAAACCTCACGACCAAATACCCACCTAGAGCCGTAGACGGAGAGGCTAGTCGTCAACGAGGTCAACGTCGTCGAGGAGAGAGAGGGGTGACTCGGCCTCAAGCAGCAAGCGACGGCGGGTGAGCTTCGTACCTGAAACTCATGCCGTACCCGTTCAAGAACGCAGTTAATAGCTAAAGAACTATTAGTTACCTGAAGAGGTTGTACCTCGTCTCCGAGACGGCAGCAGCACCAGGTTGTCATCACGGCATACATCACCATACAGCCGATTCGTACCGATACAACCTGAACACTGCGGCACTCGACACGCTCGCACGACGCGAGATCGAGGTGCCGCGCACGAGTACGTACTGCGCAGGCGCGCGGTACGAACACGGGACTCTCGAGCACGCCGAGAGTCAGAGCTCTACGGTCCGCCGTCCTGAACGGACTACCTTTACGACTAGCCCGATATCGTGTCCGGTGCCTCGAAGACAAGGCGATAGCGATTGTGTGAGAAAGAGAGAGAGATAAAGCGAGCAACAGCGTACCAACCCGGTGTTCCAGAGACTTAGTAAGGTTGGTGAGAATTAAATATATCTCTGCTGCCGGTACCGTCGTGTACCGCGTTAGGTGCGTGCGAGCATCCCGTCCGTCCCATCCTTCCCCTTCCCCTCCCCTACAGCGAACCGGATACGAGCAGTGGAGCACGGCTCCAGGTAGTTACCGATAACCCGCGTGTTATCGAGATTCGTCGCGAGTTAACGCGGCTGGCGCCCACCCCTCTAATATATATACCGTGTAATAAATACTTATTTTATTTATATTAATTGTTGACCATAATTGACCTGCACCCTGATCCCCAGTGCAGCGTCACAATCCTTTTTTAATAGTTTCAATAGTGGACTTTTGGTTTCCGAGTCCTTGTCCAGGAATCGGGAATACCAGCCGATCATACCCAAGAATCTTCGCAACTGTTTAATGGTTTTTGGAGCTGGGTATTCGACTATTAGTGCCGTCTTCGCTGGATCTGGACGTAGGCCATCTTTATTTAATACGTATCCTAAGTATGTTACACTTGTACAACAAAATTCGCACTTATCTCTATTAATCGCTAATCCGGTATCCGCCAATTTCTTCAATACGATTTTCAGCCATTTTACATGATCTTCGAATGATTCGGTAGCGATTATAATATCGTCCAAGTACCCGAATACGTACGGGACGTATTCTGGTCCAAACAATGCATCTATCAGTCGTTGGAAGGTCATCGGTGCGTTCGTTAGACCAAATGGCATACGAATAAATTGGTACAGTCCTTTGCCTGGTACCGAGAATGCAGTATACTTCTTACTTGCCCTGTCTAATGGAATTTGGTAGAATGCTTGACGAAGGTCAATTTTTGAAATAAACCTCGCGTGTCGCATTCTATCCAGAATCGTATCCATATTGGGAACTGGATAAGCGTCCCTTTTCGTCTGCTTGTTCAGATCTCGGTAATCCACGCAAAACCTGTATGTACCATCCGCCTTTTTAACCATAACTGGAGCGCTCGTATAATCGCTAGCCGACTGTTCAACTATACCTTCATTCCATAAACGTTCTACTTTTTCTTGTGCACTGTCGATCATTTTCGGAGACATTCGGCGTGGCCTGTGGCGAATTGGAGTTGAACCTGGCAGCACTGCAATATGGTGTTCTATAATTTGGGTGACTCCTGGAGATTTCTTTGAACGAGGTAATATCTTATTTACTAACTTATTAATTTCTTGTCTCTGATAGTCTGTGATCTCCGATATACCTGCACATTCCGCGTATATCATAGGATTGTCATCGGCTTCTTTACCATTGAGTGTTTTATGCCAAGGTCCTTCATGGACTCGCCACAGCCCATGTTTATGCCTTTCGTCTACATCCCATTTTTGACAAAAATCTTTTCCTAAAATAACATCGTGTTCAAATACTTCTTGTGCTTTCAATTCTAACGTATCAATATGACCATCTATATCTAAATTTAACCTTAGAGTACCCAGAGCTTTATTTATTCCGCCATGCGCGTTTTTTACATAGGAGTCCGATGGTTGCAGTCTGTCTTTGAATTTTTCTACTACTCTAGGACCTGCGACCGATATCGTTGCTCCTGAATCTAACAATCCTTTAAAGACTACTCCACCAATATTTATTCGTACGAAACCTCTATTTTCTACACTTGTTTCTGCTACTTCTTTTTCATCTCTTTTATCTTCCTCTGATTCTACTTTATTTTCTTCATCTTTACTTTGTCGAATTTCTATCTTCTTCCTACATTTTTCACGTCCAACATTCATTTTTTTAATTTTATCTACTTTAATTATATCTTCTTCACTCCTATCTTCCACCGACTTCTTTCTTCCTTCAATATTAGTTTGACCCAACGTTGAATACTTTTTCTTGGACTTATTTCGTTTAGATTTACCATCCTCATTCCGAGTCATGTTATCATCTCTCACGGTTTTGTCCGAAATTTCTTCATTTTGCCTGATGTCTGTAAGTAGTGTGTCAATTGCTACTGACAGAGCAGGTATTCGTTGATAGTCTTTTTCTTCTTCTTCCTTCCAGGACTCTACAGCGCGTTCGTCGACTGTAACTGGACGTAACTCTATCTTTTGATAGGTCGCCTCGGTGTTTCCACTCTTCTCGCTTTCTTCTGTAGAGCCTTTCTTCTTCATCACCTCAATTTTTTTGTTTGAATGTTTTTCGCTAGTACTTAATTCCCCTTCTGATGTCCTAGAAGGTTCTATGTATTTTTTCTTTTTATTTTCTACTACTTCATTCGACAAACCATATTTCTCATCTATTATTTCATCATTCATCAATATTTCTTCTTTCAATTTTTCTTTTGTTTGCTCTGGTACTTTTGTTTGGTTTAAATTCATTTGTAGCTTCTTATCTTCTTTGTCTAATTGTTCATTTGCTGTCCTGGGCCCTGGGTAAGCTGTAGCTGCGAGGACACGGGGCCCGTCTGTCCTCCAGCATTGCCGTTTCCCATTGCTTGTCTCCAGTGTTCACAATCAGGACAGTTGGATAGAGTTACACCCATTTTTCCACACGCTTGGCAGTATTGCCTCATATCTGCCAATCTGGCCGGACATGTTGTCGCTCTATGTTCAGTTTGGCGACAATAATAGCATGTGATGTTCGGGCATTCAGCTGCACGATGCCCCACCTGATTGCAATGGAAGCATGCTCCCACGAAGGTACCTGTCAATTGTGCCTGTATCCTTTGGGGTGGCACTGACATGATTCGCGGTTTTGCTCCATTATTAATCTGAGGTGCAATCGTTGTAAACCTAGGTTGGCCTCCAGTCTGCCATTGTCTAGGATTTCCGCTAAAACTTCTATCATTATATCCAATATTCCTTTTGTCATAATTTATTCCGCCACTAGTGTAATTATTTCTATTATTGTTATTATTAACATTTCCGCCATTAAATTCTCTTCTATAATTATTGGGTTTTGACCAATTTGTCCAATTTTGCTTATTGGGCTGTAACGGAGGTGTTGAAATTTCTGCTATTACTCCTTGTTGTGGTACCACTACTTTTGCGTCTATATCTTTAACTCTACCGGTATTCTTCTTCGCTTCTTTTATATTTCCTCTTCCTTTACCGCTATTTTTCTCAATCGCACAACTTTCATAATTGACTTCTTTCTTATTTTCGTCTATTACCGCTATTTTTCCCGGTTTAGTTTATTCTGGGGCGGCTGCATCTGGAATTTTTGAATTTTCTAAAGGTGGTGGGGGTTTAAATCTCTTGTCTGATTCTACTTGATCTTCGTGTCTTCTACCATATTTCTCTAACTTCGAATAATCTTTTATTTTTTTATTTTCCATGTATCTTCGATAATCTGGTTTAAGATTGCGATATACTACTTCAATTTGTCTTTTAATAGACGGAGCTTTCCTAAAGTGTGCAAAAATATGCTTCATACATCCGATGTAATTTGTGATCGATTCGTTTTTTCCTTGGGTACGTTTCCACGCTTCTTCCCATATATCTGTTTCCGATAGCTTTTTCATAAATTGGGCTTTGAATGTTTTTTCAAAGTCTTTCCATTTTTTCAACTCGTCTTGTATGTCGCTATACCATCTGCTCGCTCTCTTTGTCAGAATACAGGGTAGACCTTGGAAGAATTGTGAATCTTTCATATAAATGTTTTTTCTGCAATTTTTCAACCTCATTAAGAATTCTCCTGCGTTATCGCGTTCTTCGCCTGAGAATGACAAACCCCATCCTTTAAAAATTCTCATTATTCTGTCGCTTTCTGCGAGATCGTATCTTCTTTTATTTTTCTTCGTCTTGCTCTTCTTCTTTGTTTTTGATTTTTTCTTATTCTTTTTTTCTTTATCTTCTTCTTTATCATCATCATTTGAATCGGAACCATTTGAGCTTGTATTATCATCACTATCGCTCTCTTCACTACTACTACTACTACTATCGCTACTATCATCGTCGCTCTCATCTTTATCGCTATCGCTACATTCGTCACTATCGTCTCTTCCGCTATAGTCATGTTTTCTTCTGTCCTTGCGTTTCCTTGAACTTTTCTTTTTATTGTTTTTCTTTCTACTCTTTTTATTTTTCTCATCTGTATTTTCTTCCTTTTGTGCATCCTCGGTTTTTTCATTATCTTTTTGATTTGACATTTCTTCATTCTTTAGCTTTTCTATTTCTTCTCTAGCCATTTTATCTTCTAATACGTAGTTTGGCGGGATAGAACCAAGAAGACCAGGTGATGGAGTATGCAATGGTACGCATTCGTTTTTGTCTTGGGTTTCACTGTTTGTCTTATTTAAATTAGTTCGATCGGCTTCGTTGTTTCTTTGACAAATTGGTGTACTATTTACATGTGCTGCTTTAGCACTTTCTTTTTGTAATTGTACGTATCTAGAAGCTCTGCGATCAATTTCTAACCTTGTTTGACGTTCTTCTTCTCGCCTAAAATAACTTGTATCGTTTACCCATTGCTTCTCGTAATCATTATCTGGATTGTGTAAATAATTTTGTTCGTTCATTTCTTCTTCATCATACGTAATTGAATCTTCAATGTCTGGTCTTATGTTGTTATTATTCTCCGCCATAATTTGTTCTTGCCTAAATAATGCTTCGTCTCTTCTTTGCATTTCATTTTCTGTGCTTATTTCGGTGCTTCTCCTTCTTGTGTCAAGTTGGGAGTTGTTTTCCCTTTGTATTTCATTTGCGGCATTTGCGATGTTTTGCGACCTTGATGTATTTAAATTACTTAAGGGCTGTACTATCATTGGAGGGAGTGATGAATCTGGACTCATTTGTAGCGACTGTGCTAATCTCGTATTAGCAGCTACTTGTCTTAAACCTTCAGTTGCAATATTTTCTAATTGTGGTCCGATTGGCGATCCCGGGTCGTACCTGAGGGAAAGATGATCCGTCACTCTCGTTGATTGTATTGTCCCTGATTGACGTACGGAGATCGATCGTACGTTTGTCGCAAGAAACGAATTTGTCGTTGTTGTATTCGTTTGTGTCGTCAGTGTCGTCGTTGTTGTTGCTATTACGTCTAGCTGTGTTTGTATGTCCTGTTCTTCATATGTGTTGCTAGGTGCTCTATTTTGTATTTCCGTTACCGCTAATATATTCTGGCTTTCCTGATCTTGTTTTGTTTGTGCCCGAGTTCTTATATTTTGTGGAATACTTGGTTTTGCAATTTTTCTTTTCGTTTTCTTAATTGCTCCTAGTTTGGCTGCTTCCAGTTCTGTTAATTCCGGTTCTACTCTGGTACGTACTAGCCTTTCCGAATAGTTTACTTCGTCAACATATGGGTCCCATGGAACATTACGTAATAATTTTGTATCTATCATTGCAGCACGGTGTAATCTATCTATCAATTCTTCTTTCGTCCCTTGTGTGCTAAAATTAGCATTATCACACATTATCCGTAAAGTATTTTCATCTTGTTGTTTTAATCTCTCTAAAGCTTCTCGTCCTGCTCCTAAGTATAACATTTCGTCTATATTTTCTTCATCTTGTCCGTAGGATGCCATCTTTATATCAATAATTTCTAATTTATTTTAAACCGTTAAATTCTCCGGTAAAAAACGTATAATAGGGTGAGAAAAGGAGGGTATAATTCGTTTCGCGAAGGTGCACGTTAATTACCGCCAAAACTATGATTGGAAGGTAAATCTGCAATCCGCAAAACCGTTATACAACCTTTTACTCAAAATTCCGCTAATCCAACAATTCAATATTATTACAAATATATTCGTTGCTAGTGTTACACCAATTAAATAAATTATTAATATAAATACCAATAGATATAATATATAAATACTGTAAGATACCACCTTTAATTATCGTTGAAAAATATTCATCCAGCTTCGTCTTTGTCTTTTACGATTATCTGCTTCAAATGTCAACTATCTCTTTTATTTTGAAGGACAAATTTATTTTTATAAATGACAAAAGTGATATTAATATTATTTTAATAAATTAACTTAATTCAAAAATATTTTCAATAAATATAAATTTATAGCAGTGCAATATGTTATAAAGTGAATTTAAATTATTTAAATAGTTCCAATTTAATATTAAATAATATTGATGGGAAGATATTAATATAGTTGATTTTAATGAGTTTCGAAAAAAAAATGGTTGAAATATTCTAATGGACAGTTCCTTGTAGTCTTCTCCTTGTGTCTGAAAAATAATTATTTTCCGCTAGATATATATAAGCATCTAAATCTTTCACTCTAATCACTGAAAATAATATTTTCCGCTAATGATAATGCATAAATAACATAAATTTATATATAAAAATGTATAGATATATATATTGTATATGGTGTAACACTAGATATCAGCAATTTCTCTCTTCTTTTGAGGAAAGTAGTGTAAACGAATATTTAAAAATATAATTTTAATACATAAAAAGAAAATTAATGTTCAAGGAAAAACGCATAAAATGGGCAGAATCACAAAAAATTATAATTTATCAGTCATTCAATTCTACGCTTGGACGTTCCGTTCCTACGCTATCAATCGCAATTTAATAAAAGTTACAACGTGGTCGCACGTGTGTTCAAGGCGGAAGCCGCCATAAATTACGGTAACTACTATTTACTACACTTTGGGTACTTCCGGCTTGCCCCACGTTGGGCGCCATTTGTGACGTTGCACTTTTGATTCTTAACGAGTTGTTCCCGTAGTGCAACGTGTCACTATGGCTTACTACAAATAAATAATAATAATAATAAATCAATAACAAATACCCGGTAACGAATTGAGTTATTGGGCGCCAGTTACCGGTAAAACTAACGACAAGCCGATTCAGGGTCGCGGGCTCCACGTTGCCATCACGGGAAAGATGGCAGAACCGCGTTGTAAGGAATTGGATAATATTCTCGGGTTATAAAATCAGTCACTCAATTTCACTTAGCAATTATCAAAACTTTAATCATTACCACTTTCAGATACAACAAATACGAACGCGTACAGCAATCCCGCTGATTTATTGTTCAATACTTTTTCTACACGCAACTCAGTAAATCGTCCTCAAGCGCAAAAGGAAATGTAATAATAAAGTCGGAAAATATAATGATAAATTAATCGGTTTTCGCGCGGCTATTCTATTTTACAATTTCGCGGAACGTCCATCAATCTCACTCTCATACCTTACAATACGTCGTTCTTCCTCACTCACCGCAAGTCGAGAACTCTCCGCTTAAACCAATTGATTATAACTAATCCTACAGTAACTATTCGCTCTCTTCAATATTTCAACTCTTCTTACAATCTCAATGGATCTCAAGATGGCTACTTTGGTACGGGTTTGGCTCAACACGTCTACTCGATTCGGCGGTTGGGGAAGGAGTCTCGTCCTTCTTCTCCGATTCGTATTATCCGCTACCGATCGTGGAGCTAGTTGTTCTCCCTTTCCGCTATCATATCCGCTAGATCGGTGGTAGTAGACATACCGATAATCGTCCGCAACGCCATCTATTTTCCTTCCAAATCTGCTAGTGTACGTTCGCCATTTCCTTTTATCCGCTATCTGTGCAAATCCGCCAACGCCTCCACCAATGCATCGGGACAGCTATCTATCTCCTTTCCTCTTACATTCGTACGTATGAACACCAGCCCATTCGTAGTCGATCCCCCTCCGGCGCACCGCTCTCATCTATACTCAACGTGCGCGTGCAATGTGCGCGCCGTCACTCTCCTACTCGACGCACGCGGTCAACATCTCTCCATCTCTCTCGGCTTCGCGCGCGCACGCGGTGATCGGTGCCGTCGGCAGTTTGCCGATATTCTTACGGTGTCGCCACGGGACGGTGTATCCGCTAGATATACGCGGGCTACCACGGTGTCGTCAGCTGCTTCACTCGTACCTCGTTATCGTACGCCGTCTGTCCCGTGCTACGTGTTGTTATTATCCGCCAATCCTTTCCTTTTACCTGTCATCCTCAACAAACCGAAATTTTCCTTGTTATTCCTTTCGCATAAGTTCTCATTCGCGATTTCCCGGTAATGAGAGTGGCTCGGGCCGGCCTATACAACTACCGCAGTCCTAACCTTCACCTGTCACTTTTCTCTATTCATCTCTCTCACACTTACTTCTCTCCATCACTTTACTATTTTACACTTACTTATTTTCATAAATAATTAAGTGAGGCTTGCCTCACAAATGTACGCTCCTGAAGTGATATTACATTCAACTCGTAGTTCGTTTACTTTGAGAATGGCTACTGGTAAGTCAGATGTATGACTTATATAGGGTGGTAAGAGACGTTTTGTAAAACCTAGCACATGTCCGATAGAGTCATGTGGACGAAAATCAATCTGATGACTGGATGTAATGATACTGCGCAACGTGTTGTTGTTTGGTTTGATACTAATTTTTATATTTTTTGATTTAAGAATTTCCAATACTGTTTTCTCAAGATCTTCTATTTCATAACTACCTGTAGCTAGTTCAATAGTTTCATTTCCAATGTATAATTTATTGTGTCCAATATCAATGTTTGGAATTGAGTTGAATGTTAACAGTTCAACGAGACCTAAAGCGTATGTCTTGTCATGAACTAATTCAATAGGTGGAAAATAGTGAGTCTCCAATACTGAGGAGGTACCTGATAACTGAGAGTCAGAGATTCAATCATCTTGACTGTTCATCTAATACTAAAATCTTAACAGCAGCAACATTTATTTATAAAGATTATAATTGTCTGAATAGTTCAACAAATTTGCTAGAAATTTTAAGCAGAGGTGTCTACAAATAAAAGAATTAAATTCTTGATATCTTTTATAATTATATTGAATTTTATTATTTTTCAAGTAATTAATAATATTTGTGGGTGGTCTCAAATCTCCAAAACTGTCGAAATAGGAAACATTGTTACCATCTTTGCGATAAGCTACCCAATGAGTACCAGGACCAGTTTTGTTATCGAGATTTACAATAGCTGATTCCTTATACCATGGCCCACTGCAAGGTAATGAATCCCTCATAAACACTCCACCAAAATTTGATATTTTTAATTTCTGAACATATTTAAGTATATCGAGTTCATTCAGTGGTCGATGAGGAAGTATTATTTTGATAAAGTTTTTTTTTTCTTGGACATCTTTTCTTTTTCTTACATATTTTATTACTATTATTAACGACTATACCGAAACCTTTTTGATGTGGTTTCAAATATAAACCTTTTCCAATAGCTAGTGATTCCATATGTAGGTTATGTTATTTTTTACTCTTTCAATTGTTTCTTAGCAGCACTAGCTTTACTAACAGCATTTGCTATGCCAGCAGCTCCACCTGCCAAAGAACCAACGGCACTGAGACCTGCAAAAATTGGAATGAGCGCTGGTAAGAAACCACCCATTTTTGGAATGAGTAGTATTCTTGATAATATTATTTTACGGTTACCTCCTGCCTTCTTTACGCCATCTCGTGCAGCTTTTAACGCTGATTTAATAACTAATTTTGAATTACTACTAGGTGTAATAAACTTCGATGTTTTATTAATTATTTTTTTTAATGAAAATTTTTTTTCTGTATATTTTTACGTTTTTTCACCCCCATACCAAGTTTCGATTTCATTTTCATAACGTTTGTTATAGCATAAGCTGTAGCTTTTTCACCAAAATTAGCGTCCTTTGCAAACACACGATTCCACGCCTTCTCTGCTAAAACTCGATCGGCCGCGTTTCTAGCAGCAATATTTTCCGGGTTCTGTGAGTAAGCAATATCGTGTTCCTTACAAAAAGCGTCCAATGGATTAATACCAGGATCTCCACGTTCTAACTTCTTTTTTAATTTAGTACCTGCTTCACAATATTGATAGCCTGGTACATGCGGTTCGAATGGTAATTTATTAATAAGTTTGTTTAGTGCACCTTTACCTTTGTGAACAATTATTTTACTCCAGAGGTTCAAGTAGGAATGACTCTGAATCGTATAAATATTTCCTTTTATACTATTAGTCAACAGTTGTGATTGAAACTTTGAAAGCGATGGATTTCAAAAAACTGTCTCTCAAACTTCCAGTCATAAATTTTGATACTCTTACAGAGGTAAAAGATAAAAATATTAAACGACATGGTGATTTGTTACCCAATACCATACGTGCTGTATTTTGTGGACCGTCAAACTGTGGAAATACTAATGCGTTACTAGCGCTAATCACGCTTCCTAATGGTTTAAAATTCGAGAATATTTACATATACTCCTCTCCTAGGGGTTGTGGGACCTTGACGAAGTTCGGGTCAGGGAGGCTAGGACCCTATTAGGAGCAATTCCTTAGGGAACTTAAATCCCTAGTCCCGAGCGGGTGGAGAGGCTTAATTTTGGGGCTAAAGGCCCTGACTCTCCCGCTGTCACGGATCGAGTGTGGGGTTCCGATGACTTGCCTGGATCTCCCTAATAGGAGCTCTCCTGGGCCGGCGCCGGGGACTCTCCCTTTAACCTGGAAGGATGAACATATTTAAGTATATCGAGTTCATTCAGTGGTCGATGAGGAAGTATTATTTTGATAAAGTTTTTTTTTTCTTGGACATCTTTTCTTTTTCTTACATATTTTATTACTATTATTAACGACTATACCGAAACCTTTTTGATGTGGTTTCAAATATAAACCTTTTCCAATAGCTAGTGATTCCATATGTAGGTTATGTTATTTTTTACTCTTTCAATTGTTTCTTAGCAGCACTAGCTTTACTAACAGCATTTGCTATGCCAGCAGCTCCACCTGCCAAAGAACCAACGGCACTGAGACCTGCAAAAATTGGAATGAGCGCTGGTAAGAAACCACCCATTTTGGAATGAGTAGTATTCTTGATAATATTATTTTACGGTTACCTCCTGCCTTCTTTACGCCATCTCGTGCAGCTTTTAACGCTGATTTAATAACTAATTTTGAATTACTACTAGGTGTAATAAACTTCGATGTTTTATTAATTATTTTTTTTAATGAAAATTTTTTTTCTGTATATTTTTACGTTTTTTCACCCCCATACCAAGTTTCGATTTCATTTTCATAACGTTTGTTATAGCATAAGCTGTAGCTTTTTCACCAAAATTAGCGTCCTTTGCAAACACACGATTCCACGCCTTCTCTGCTAAAACTCGATCGGCCGCGTTTCTAGCAGCAATATTTTCCGGGTTCTGTGAGTAAGCAATATCGTGTTCCTTACAAAAAGCGTCCAATGGATTAATACCAGGATCTCCACGTTCTAACTTCTTTTTTAATTTAGTACCTGCTTCACAATATTGATAGCCTGGTACATGCGGTTCGAATGGTAATTTATTAATAAGTTTGTTTAGTGCACCTTTACCTTTGTGAACAATTATTTTACTCCAGAGGTTCAAGTAGGAATGACTCTGAATCGTATAAATATTTCCTTTTATACTATTAGTCAACAGTTGTGATTGAAACTTTGAAAGCGATGGATTTCAAAAAACTGTCTCTCAAACTTCCAGTCATAAATTTTGATACTCTTACAGAGGTAAAAGATAAAAATATTAAACGACATGGTGATTTGTTACCCAATACCATACGTGCTGTATTTTGTGGACCGTCAAACTGTGGAAATACTAATGCGTTACTAGCGCTAATCACGCTTCCTAATGGTTTAAAATTCGAGAATATTTACATATACTCCTCTCCTAGGGGTTGTGGGACCTTGACGAAGTTCGGGTCAGGGAGGCTAGGACCCTATTAGGAGCAATTCCTTAGGGAACTTAAATCCCTAGTCCCGAGCGGGTGGAGAGGCTTAATTTTGGGGCTAAAGGCCCTGACTCTCCCGGCTGTCACGGATCGAGTGTGGGTTCCGATGACTTGCCTGGATCTCCCTAATAGGAGCTCTCCTGGGCCGGCGCCGGGACTCTCCCTTTAACCTGGAAGGATGCGGAGGATGGGGGGCGGAGGTCCGCTGTTACCCCAGCCTGACCTTGGCCTACCCCTTCTCTGGGTCCGATGAAGGGGGGGGGGAGAGCCCGATAAAGGACGGACGGGGGATCAGGGCTGACTTGTCCCCCTTATTTGAGGGGTACAATGAAGCTCAACGATTCCGGAGAGAACCAAAGAACAACCCCCTATCTGGACGTGGTGAACCTGGATAGGTAGATACACCCCCCCCCCCAATCTGAGTGTGTTAAGCGACCCGTGCCGAGCAGACTGGTTGGCCCCTGGGGGTAACTAGGGGTCGTTAACGGAGCCTTGGGGATACCGGGCGCCCTCCCCAAGTAATTAGCCTTACCCGTCGAAAGACATAATACGGCATGAGGCTCTGCCGGGGTTGACAATATTTCCTCCATACTCGTGGGACCAAAAATGGAGAAATTTTTAAAAAAACAAAACAAAAATAACAAAAGGGAGGTGGATCCGCCCCCGAAGGAAGCCGAGGCTCACGCCAACGCGACCCAAAGGGAGGCGACCCAAACCCCCGTAACCAATCCTCTGTCTCAGTCTCTAGAGGCTGGGAACCCTGGTGCTTCGGCGCTAAGGGGTCCACTAGCCCATGAGACTGGAGATACGACAGTCAAGGAGGGAGCTCAAATCCCCCAGATGGACTACTCGGCTCCTGAGGCTGTGACCTCTGGCTCTACAGAGCCAGAGGGTCTACGTGCCCCCGAACCTGGTAGTTCACACAGCCTTCCGGTGTTTGGCTCACATCTACCGACCAAGAGGTGTGGGGCCTACCGGAAGAAATTGAGAAAACTGAAGGCGGCAGCCGGCGAGGCCAACAAAGATGGCCCACCAAATGCAGTGTCGAATCAAACCCCGGCGATTACGAAGAGAAGGAAAGAGTCTAGAGACTCGCCCCTCGGAGTACCGCCGGGCAACAAAAGACACTGTGGCCCGCCGAGTTCACAGAAGGGACCAGGGGCTAGTGCTGAGCCCAAAGCCCCTCACAAGGGAGGACTTACGGCCGCGCAAAGGTCCAACCCTCTCATGGTGGTCCTGACCGCTGAGAACTATCCTGAGGTGCCTCTTACCCAGGAGGATCTCGGCAAAGTCAGGGCCGCCTTTAGAGAGGTCTTGAGGACCACCCCACCGGCGCAATACCCGAGATTTGAATCATCGAGCTGCGTCGAGGGAGCTCTGGTCTTCGAGGCCTCGAACCAAATATCCAGGGAATGGCTGCTCTCCAAAGCGGCCTCCCCGATGCTTGAGGGGATAGCTTTCAAGGCAGGAGGGACTGAGCTCCTCCAGAAAATGCTGAAGGCAGTGGTGTAGCGCACTAAGCCAATAGAGGAGTCGGCCGTAGTGCTGGCGGCCCCTGGAGGAGTTCAACCCCTCCCTTAAAACATCATGCTGGAGAGCTATCAACCTCTCGGATGAATCAGAGAGCCAAGAGAGGGAGGACTGCTACCTCCGAATCTTTTTGCTGCCTGAGTCCCAAGTCAGGGCCCTTAAGGCCCTAGATTTTAGACCCTGGCTGGACCTGGGACGAGTTACTTTTAAAGTGACTCAGAAAGGTCCGCCGGGGGAGGTGGGTTGAGATGGGAGTGGAGAGTACATAATTGGCTCCTCCAACTCTGTCAATAACCCAAATTACTTGCACCATAGCAAAGGCGCCTCTGTAATATTGCAGAGAAGCATGGCTACGGTGCACACAGGCCGTCTCGCTAATCCAAGAGCCTTGGATTGTGAAGGGGTCCATCAAAGGACATAGGTAACCTACAATGGCTACAGAGACCCGACAGCAGACAGACCAAGGGCAGGCAGTTGTCTGGCAAGGGACTAAATAGTGTCCCCTTGTAAGCGACCCGTGCCGAGCAGACTGGTTGGCCCCTGGGGGTAACTAGGGGTCGTTAACGGAGCCTTGGGGATACCGGGCGCCCTCCCCAAGTAATTAGCCTTACCCGTCGAAAGACATAATACGGCATGAGGCTCTGCCGGGGTTGACGATATTTCCTCCATACTCGTGGGACCAAAATGGAGAAATTTTTAAAAAAACAAAACAAAAATAACAAAAGGGAGGTGGATCCGCCCCCGAAGGAAGCCGAGGCTCACGCCAACGCGACCCAAAGGGAGGCGACCCAAACCCCCGTAACCAATCCTCTGTCTCTGTCTCTAGAGGCTGGGAACCCTGGTGCTTCGGCGCTAAGGGGTCCACTAGCCCATGAGACTGGAGATACGACAGTCAAGGAGGGACCTCAAATCCCCCAGATGGACTACTCGGCTCCTGAGGCTGTGACCTCTGGCTCTACAGAGCCAGAGGGTCTACGTGCCCCCGAACCTGGTAGTTCACACAGCCTTCCGGTGTTTGGCTCACATCTACCGACCAAGAGGTGTGGGGCCTACCGGAAGAAATTGAGAAAACTGAAGGCGGCAGCCGGCGAGGCCAACAAAGATGGCCCACCAAATGCAGTGTCGAATCAAACCCCGGCGATTACGAAGAGAAGGAAAGAGTCTAGAGACTCGCCCCTCGGAGTACCGCCGGGCAACAAAAGACACTGTGGCCCGCCGAGTTCACAGAAGGGACCAGGGGCTAGTGCTGAGCCCAAAGCCCCTCACAAGGGAGGACTTACGGCCGCGCAAAGGTCCAACCCTCTCATGGTGGTCCTGACCGCTGAGAACTATCCTGAGGTGCCTCTTACCCAGGAGGATCTCGGCAAAGTCAGGGCCGCCTTTAGAGAGGTCTTGAGGACCACCCCACCGGCGCAATACCCGAGATTTGAATCATCGAGCTGCGTCGAGGGAGCTCTGGTCTTCGAGGCCTCGAACCAAATATCCAGGGAATGGCTGCTCTCCAAAGCGGCCTCCCCGATGCTTGAGGGGATAGCTTTCAAGGCAGGAGGGACTGAGCTCCTCCAGAAAATGCTGAAGGCAGTGGTGTAGCGCACTAAGCCAATAGAGGAGTCGGCCGTAGTGCTGCGGCCCCTGGAGGAGTTCAACCCCTCCCTTAAAACATCATGCTGGAGAGCTATCAACCTCTCGGATGAATCAGAGAGCCAAGAGAGGGAGGACTGCTACCTCCGAATCTTTTTGCTGCCTGAGTCCCAAGTCAGGGCCCTTAAGGCCCTAGATTTTAGACCCTGGCTGGACCTGGGACGAGTTACTTTTAAAGTGACTCAGAAAGGTCCGCCGGGGGAGGTGGTTGAGATGGAGGTGGAGAGTACATAATTGGCTCCTCCAACTCTGTCAATAACCCAAATTAACTTGCACCATAGCAAAGGCGCCTCTGTAATATTGCAGAGAAGCATGGCTACGGTGCACACAGGCCTCTCGCTAATCCAAGAGCCTTGGATTGTGAAGGGGTCCATCAAAGGACTAGGTAACCTACAATGCTACAGAGACCCGACAGCAGACAGACCAAGGGCAGGCATTGTCTGCAAGGGACTAAATAGTGTCCCCCTTTGGGATTTCTGTACAAAAGATTTAATGGTGGTTTCCATTAACGTAAAGGAGATGGGTAGGCTTATCATTGCCTCAGCCTACTTTCCCTATGAAGACACCGATGTTCCGCCGAAGGAGGTTGTCAGGCTGATTAGCCACTGTCAGGAACATAACTGGCCAATCCTAATAGGATGTGATGCAAATGCACATCATGAACTATGGGGCAGCTCAAATGTGAATAAGAGGGGATCCGCACTGGTGGACTATCTCGTTACCACGGAGCTGGACATTCTCAATACCGGAAGTAAACCTACTTTCCAAAATGCTGTAAGGGCGGAGGTTATTGATATTTCACAATGTTTCTCGGCCCTTTCTGACAGAATTAAAAGCTGGAGGGTCACTGACGAGCCGACGCTGTCGGATTATGCTCAGATCGCCATGGAATTGGAGGGGGAGTGTGGTCCGCTGGAAGAGCTTCGGTTCCTCAGAAACACCAGACATACCAACTGGGAGGGTTTCGGACGGGACCTGGAAAGGAACCTTGAGGACCTTCCAGGTGCTATAAGAGACATTCCCATGCTGGAGAAAGCAGCGCGGAAGCAGACTGAAGCACTCCGCCAAGCCTTCGAGAATAACTGTCCACTAAGTAGGAGGAAGCCTAAAGGCCAAATCCGCTGGTGGTCAGGTAAACTAGAACTATTGAGAGGATCCATACGGAACCTTCTCAAAAAGGCCAGACAAGGGAAAATTCCTTGGAACACTTATTAAAAGGAAAGAGATCGGTACAGATCCGAAATTAGAAGAGCACAGAAGGAAAGCTGGGCCGCTTTCTGCGAGGAGGTTGAGGGCGGAAACGAGGCTTCAAGACTGGACAAGATTCTGTCCAAGAACCCGGAAGCTGCCCTTGGCTCGCTCAAGCT
This sequence comes from Theocolax elegans, assembly GCA_026168455.1. Lineage (NCBI taxonomy): Eukaryota > Metazoa > Arthropoda > Insecta > Hymenoptera > Cerocephalidae > Theocolax > Theocolax elegans. The sequence goes on along the minus strand of CM047430.1, from coordinate 809,508 downwards.
TCCAGATAATAAGTTCTTAACTTCTGACGAGGATACCCTAGTGTACCTGATCAGTAGCCACTTCCCAGGCTTCTCGGAGCTAGGAACTGATAACAGGAAAATAATCGATTTCAGGAACAGATGGAAGGCGTCGCAGTGGCGCTGCCATCAAGACCTGGCAAAGGTTATTATCACTGAAGATAGGGTGAAATGGGCTATACGCTCCTTTCGACCCTACAAATCCCTTGGTACGGATGAAATTTTTGTGGTTCTTCTTCCTAGGGCCGCTGATAAAGATCTTCAGAGCCAGCCTCGTTCTTGGTCACGTGCCTGTAGCGTGACAGGGAGTGAGGGTGGTTTTCATCCCGATTTTCGGCCTATCAGTCTGACCTCATTCATACTAAAGAGTTTGGAAAGGCTGGTAGATAGATTCTTAAGGGACGGGGTCTTGAAAAACAAGCCTCTGAACAAGGATCAACATGCCTACAGAGCAGGACACTCAAGGGAGACCGATCTATATAGGGCTAAGCAGCTCATTCATAAATAACTTGAATGTGGAGAATTCGCAGTGACGGTTGCAATGGACATAGAGGGGGCCTTCAACAATACGTCTCGGGAGGTCATCAAGTCAGCAATGATTGATCGCGGAATTCCCGAGATGCTTGTTGAATGGACATGTCACATGCTAGGCAACCGCCTGCTGGAAACTACCAAAAGGGGCACAACGATCAGAGGCAATGTTAACTCAGGTTGCCCACAAGGAGGGGTGATAGCACCCCTCCTATGGTGTCTTGTAGTAGATAACTTATTAGATACGCTATCAAGTAATGGTCACCAAGTAGTGGGCTATGCTGATGACATTTTAATCATCGGACGTGGACCCTTCCTGCAAACCGTCTTGGAGCGTCTTCAACAGGCCATAAACCTTGTTGCAAAATGGTGCAAAGATAAAGGACTAAATGTCAACCCGGATAAAACTGAGGTAGTAGTCTTCACCAAGAAATACAAATGGGCCACTAATTTTGCCCTGAAACTTAATGGTCAGTCTCTTAATATATCAAAAGAGATGAAATACCTCGGAGTCATCTTTGACAGCAAACTGTCATGGAAGAGGCATCTTGAGGATAAAAGCCGAAAATTTATCAATGGACTCTGGCAGCTCAGAAGGGCCATTGGTAGAAATTGGGGACTAAAACCAGCCACAACTAAATGGTTGTACAATGCAGTTCTCAAACCCAGACTGTTGTATGCAGCTACAATATGGGGGGAGAGAACAGCACTCAGATCTGCAATCTCTCAGTTAGAGAGGCTGAGAGGCCTTGTGCTGAGATGCGCCCTGGGAACGGCTAAGGCTTCGCCGACGGCTGCCCTAGGGGCTCTTCTGGGCATAGAGCCCTTGGCCCTCACGATTGAAGCAGAGGCAGCCAAAGGACTCCTCAGAGTTGAAGGAGGGGCGTAGGAAAGGGGGAAGACATTGAGAGCCAACTTCTATGGAGGCCTGCAAGACATGCCCATGGACAAGGCGACTACTGCCCACCTCTTTGACAAGAAATACAGGATCAGTCTTCCTTCAAAAGACATCTCAAAAGGCTCAACTTCCCGCATCTGGAGAGGTCTGGTATACAGACGGCTCAAAGAATGCTGGAGGCTCAGGAGCCGGTGTCTACAGAAGGAGGGATGGAAAAGGACAGACCATACCGCTCGGAGTGTACACGACTGTGCACCAAGCGGAGCTGCTGGCCATCATCTACTGTACACACTGGGCGGCCTCCTACAAATCCAGGGAGCATCTGTATATTTGCTCGGACAGTAGGAGTACTTTAGAAGCCCTGGACGCACCTGTCAACAGATCCCAACTGATGACGGAGTGCCACCATGCTCTGAAAGAACTGGCTGGCTTCCGCTCTGTGACCTTACTATGGGTGCCAAGTCACATTGGCATCAGGGGAAACGAAGTGGCAGACAGACTTGCCAAACAAGCAAGCAGGGAACGGTTCATTGGACCGGAGCCAATTGTTGGCATCTGCAACTCGGAATTCGTAAAGATAACCCGAGAGTGGATAGCCAAGAAACACGAAGAGGCCTGGAAGAATGCGCCGGGCTGTCGTGTAGCAAAAAGCTTTATTAAACCCCAAACGCTAGGAGACTGGGCTTCCCAAATCTCCAAGTTAAGCAAGAGGAACGCAAGATTAGTGGCAGCTGTGATAACTGGCCACGGCGCGTTACTTAAATACAGACATATGATAGGACTAAACGAAAGTCCAACATGTAGATTCTGTAAATTAGAGGATGAGACAACATTGCATATCATCTGCAAGTGCCCAGCTCTCATGCAGAGGAGGAGAACCCATCTAGGGGAATTCCTTCTGCAGTGTATAGACTTTACGGCAGAGGACATTCCAAGAATAATTTCCTTCTGGAATAATATCTTTGAATGAGCCCACCGTATCAGAGGGACGCCAAGGGACTACCCATGCGCCCAGAGGCCTTATAGGCCCGACTCAATCAATAATAATATTAATAATAATAATAATAATAGTAATACATATACTCAAAGTCCTTGAATCAACCGAAATATAAGTTTCTTGAGAAATTCATTGAACCAATTGATGGTGTTGAATACTTACCTTACAGCGATTATAATCTTGTAGTATCCCCCGATACAGCACGTCCTAATTCAGTTATGATTTTTGATGATATTGCGTGTGAAAAGCAGGGTAATGTAAAAGCTTTCTTGTATGGGTCGACATAAAAATGTTGATTGTTTCTATCTTTGTCAATCATATGCACAAGTACCGAAACATTTAGTCAGAGATAATATAAATTTTTTAAGAATTTTTTGACAAGATGATATGAATTTAAAACATGTGTACAATGATCATGTTAATACTGATATGACATATCAACGTTTCAAAGATTTGTGTTCATCCTGTTGGAATAGTAATCATGGTTTCTTAGTATTAGATAAAGATCGAGAAATAAATGATGGTAGATATAGGAAAGGATTCGATCAATTTCTTATAAATGCAGCATTAACCGTTTGAAACAGTCATTCTAGTCCAAGTCTTTGAAAAGTCAACATGACTGATTTTAGTGTGCAAATTAATGTTCTACAGCAAATGGAAAAAGGTCGTAATGCCATCAAACGCAAATATGATTTACTCAAATCAAGCAAAACTGATACTGAAAAATTTTTAAATGAAACATTTAAACCTATTATTCAACCACTTGAAAAATTAATTAATGTTTCTGGAACACCTTTCCACCAACAGAAGAAAAAAAAGTTAAGTTCACATGTAAAGAACGAAGTAAAATCAGAGTTTAAAACTAAAGAATTAAAGAGTGAAGAGGAGAATGATTTTGATGATGACGAAGTAGGCTACATGTCTGCCGTTAGTGATGTTGATACAACCTTAACAGATACCCCACCAACATCTCCAAACTTTGATCTTAAGAAGAAATACATTGCAATGCTTCGAAGAGGAGAAACTAAAACATTAGACATTGTGCACGGTGTAAGAAAGTTTATGAATGATACGTTTAGAATTGGTGATAGTCCTATATCATTTGATAATTAGTTAATCGTGGTCCTCCAGGCATTGGTTACAAGCATACTCAAGATGGACAATATGACATTGAAAACAAGAGACTATGTAACGTGGCAACACCAACTCAACCAAAGGATGCTGTAAATCTTAAAACTGTGCAGGAGGAAATAAAAAAAATAACTGACGTCACAACACGATTAGTAAATGCAATCACTGAAATAGAAAACTTAATAGATATGTTACGAGATGAAATTGATTTAAAAATTAATAATTATGATGTAAAACTTGTTCGAAATGTAAAAGATTATAGTCCAATTGTAAACAATAAAATTTCATAAATAATAAAATAGTATAAATAGATTGCATGTGTTAATATTACATCATTCGATAAGTATGATGGGACCGAACAGTAGTAAAGGTTATACTCCTCTTGAGCAAAATAATCAAGAAACAAAGGATCAGCCTTCACAGCAGTGGAAACAGTATCATCAAAAATTTTCTACAAATACAAAATCTATGCCAGAACAAAAAGGTTATAAAAAGTTATAAAAGAAAAATACAAATATGCAATCTGAGCGACGAAATTTGGTAGAAGAACTTCATAAACCAGCACGAAGAAATTATGCACGTCAAAAGTATGAACTACGTGATTTGAATGAAACTTGGCAAGCTGATTCAGTTGAAATGATACCTTATCACAGAGAAAATAAAGGATTTAAATATTTACTTACAGTCATTGACACACTGTCTAAGTTTGCATGGGCTGTAACAGTCAAACAAAAAACTGGTAAAGAAGTATAAAAAGCAGTAGAATCGCTGTGCTGTATTTTACCGTGCGTTTTGTGTGTGTATTTAGACTGCAGACCGACCCTGCATTTGCAGTGAGTGGTGCAACACAGTGCATCTGCCTGCAGCCACACAACCTCGGTGTACGCGCGAACGGACCATTCGTCCTACACCGCAGCGAGTGTTAGTGAGAGAGAGAGAGAGAGAGAGAGCGACCGATCGGCTGGTCGTTGTTTTAATTAATTCAGTTTATTATTAGAATTTAATCCGGTCTTCAAGTAATTGAATTTAACGCACGTACGATTCCTTCCGTAATCCTAAGAGCTCGTATATTTCTGGTTGACAAGTGCTCGACGCGATATCCCTGTTTCGCGGTCAATTTCAGATTTAATTTTTACCTGGTTGTTATCTGAAACAGTAACTCGGTGTCAGACTAACACTTAACAGATTTGGTAGAGCGCACAGGTAACCGCTGCCGCAACGCAGGAAAAATACGTTTATTTAAATACGGTAAGTTTAGCCGTACCGCTGAGCAGCCGCGATATTAAAATAAACATCCGTGCGGCAACCAAACTGTTACATGGCGCCCAACGTGGGGCCCGAACCCACGACCCTGAGATTAAGAGTCTCATGCTCTACCGACTGAGGTAGCCGGGCGTCCAACGTAAACGAATAGATTGGGTTATTTAATGCCCAACGTTAATTTCCAAATTCCGCCTAGGAGGCGCACAACGTAAATTTTTTAGATTGCGTTTTTTTTGTGATACGAGCTGCGCTTACATAGGTGCCCGAATAAACTAGGATTTTATTATAAACGGTAACGAATCTAATTTAATTTAATTAATTTTCTTGTGATCAATTATTTTAAATTTAATTTTTTTAAGTACGTGTGGATTTTACGTGTAATTTTTTATTATATACTAGTTACGTTAATTAGTATATTTGTTATTACCGGCAGATAGATTAATCGGTTTGCGATTAATTCTGACCTTTACATTAATGTATTTAAATAATAATTTATAAATTTGAACCGGATTTTCTTTTATTGTTGTTTAGTTTGGTTAAAAGAAATTCGAGGTCGGTAATAATAATTTTTTTAATTAATTACACGTAAATAATAGTAAATTTGAATTTTAAAATTTACATACCGAGTCCCTAATTTCGAGTAGGTTAGTCGGAAAATCGGGATTATGTAATTTTCCAACTTAATAAAAATTGTAACATCTGTGCAAGGGTAAAAATTTTTTGTTTTTGAAGTTTGCTTGTTAAATTTATATTTTTGACAACGCGGACCGGCTCTCGCGATACAATAAAAATTATATTATTTTTTTGTAACATTGCGATTGTAAGAGGTCACAGCGGCGTACACATTTAGTTGTTTAGGAATGTATTTATAGTTATTTATCTATTAATTATTTATTTAATTTATAATATATTCAGCATGCATTGGTGACCGAGAGCCGGAGTAAACTCGATTTGTTCGTATTTAGTCGGATTTAAACAAATTTTTTCTTGTTTTTAATTTAATTTTTTAACAATTCGTAAAATTTCTTTTTACGTTTAATATTGTATGTTTATTTGTTTCATACAAAATTAAATTAATCCCGCGACTAACAAAGTTAATTCTTTTTTCTCTCGATTTGTTTGTAAAATTAATAGTCAAAAATATAATTCTTTAACGTAGTTTTTTATATTAGGCAAGAAAGCAAATTTCAAATAGGCGTGCTTAATTTTTTTTTTGTATTTATAAAGGGAAAAGAATTCATACTTCCACTTAGTGGCCCAATAATTTTATTATTTAAAGCCACCCAATAATTTAAACTAAAGCATACCTTGCACAGGTAAAGCGAAAAGCGATTATGATTTTGTTCTGTGTAAATTAGCGTAGCGGTAATTTTGTTAAGATTAAAATGGCGAAATCGATGACCACGCAAATCGATCAGTGGATTGGTACGCAATCCAGCGAACAGATCCAGGCGCACTTGGAGTCGTTAGAGATGCGTACAGACGGCTCTGTATATAAAAAAGCCGAACGACTCCAACAGTGGCTGTTGGGTAATTATACGGCTCAAGAGTTCGCAGCCGATACAGACTCAAATGAGGATCGTGTCAGGCGGAACAGGCGGAGGACAGGTTGGTTTAAGTCCATGGCTGCCCAGAATTCGGAGATTCCGGACCCGGATTCTGACCCAGATGTAGTAGAAGTGCTACAGAGGACTCTCGCTCTAGAAATAGAAGATACGGACGAGCGAGAGGAAGATGGGCAGTCGGACAACTCCGGCCAAGGAACCGACAAGGAGGAATGGATAACTTTGGTATCCGATACTGACGCTCAGTTCGAGATACCAAAGAATTTTGCTTCGATGTTAGTGGAGCAAATAAGTAAATTATCCACCTTGACGGAACGGGTTAAGAAGCTGGAAGCACAGATGTATACCGTCAACGGCAAGTTGGACTTGCCAAACGGTGCACAAGCTTCTAGCACGAACGAAACCCGGGAGTTAACCCAACATGTCCAGTTCCAGGACATCTATACGTATTACACCCTCGACAAGACGGACATCAGACCACAACACGTACAGGTAGAGCCTGAGGGGTCTCAAGCACCTCATGCAGATGCTGGAGGAGCTTGGGGGAGGGGCGACACACGGAGACTGAGACAGCCTCCACGTTCAAGCTCTCCCTACCTTAATCTGAAGGACTTTTACGAGTCCGGCTAATCAGCGTCGAGATCGGCCGGGTCACCGCGCGATGTTGGTGCGGTGGTTCGTAAGTGGGGAGTCCAATTATCTGGCGACAAAAGCCAGAGTATCGATGCTTTCCTTGCGAGAGTCGAAGACTCTAGGATTCTCGCCAACCACAGCGAGGACGAGGTGTTGCCGTCCTTGTCCCAACTTCTCACTGGAACCGCAGCTACGTGGTACCGGAATGAGAAGGACAAATGGCACTCGTTGCAAGATTTTGTGAAATCTGCCAAGAAATGGTACGGTATGAGCCAAAGCTTCCAGCAAAGACTCATCGAGGAGTCCAATGCTCGGACACAGCGTAAGGATGAGCCGGTGAGAGATTACATCACTTGTTCAATCGCAATCATGCGAAAACTCAAACCAATCCCGAGCGAGCGTAGGCAATTGGACCAACTCTACCGTAACATGCTACCTCAGCTTCAGCGGTTGTTTAAGAGAGCTGAAGCTTAATCGCTTGAAGATTTATTGGAGCTGGCGATGGACGCCGAGCAAACGCTCGAGCGAGAAAAGTTAAATCGACCGCCTCCGGTACAGGAACATTTAATGCTGCCGGAACTTGCTTATAAGGCAAAGTCCAAAAAGCGGTCGACAGCGAAGCCCAAGGTAGCAAGTGTGGCAAAGGAGGTGAGTGAGTCGAGGCGGGAAGATCCGATTGAACTGCTCACAAAAGTTGTGGAGGAAACCCTTAGGACCATGCGAACGAGTAGCTAGACAGCTGGGGTTAAGGTGGATAAAGATACGCCACCTAGGAAGAAAACCCAAAAGTCTCTTCCTCGGTTTAGAAGAAGGAGGAAGGAGACACGTAAAAGTCCCAATCGACCGTCATCGAGTGGTTCATCCTCGAAGCTTGGGGAATCGTCGGATTTAATAAAGAAGATCAAGAGAAAAGAAGATTTCCCCGAACCGATCAAGTGCCACACTTGTGGTAAGTTGGGGTACACCGTCAGAACGTTCCTTTCGTGCGCAAAAAACGCGCAGGGAAGCGGTAAGAGGAGATAACCGCATACTCTAAAGTACAGGGAGTCCCCAAGGAGGATAAATGTCTGACTCCTGATTACGGAGATAGTCCAGCTGCATTTAAGCAGAAAAGGAAAGGACTGATTCCCGACAGATCCCAGGAAGTCGGAATGGATCCGGACACCTACAATGTCATAAAGTCAGTGACTTCGAGCACTGGCCGAAGGAGTTATCGTCTTGAGGATGAGACGCGATGGTGGTGTCAGGTTGATACAGGTGGATTCCGGATCCGTGCGTTGTTCGATCCAAGTGCATCGACAACCGTAATGGGTCCGAGCGGTTTGCATCTTGGTACAGACGCTTCATGCACGACTATGCAACCATAGCTGAGCCGCTAACGCGTCTGACCAAGAAAGACCAGAAGTATCTTTGGCTGGAAGAACAAGAGAGCGCCTTCCAGCAGTTTAAAGCTCTGTTGATGACAGCACCCGTTCTGCAAACTCCGGATGAGAATGGTGAGTATGTGGTCCAGACTGATGCTAGTGACACTGGTATCGGTGCAGTGTTGCTACAGATTGTCGGCGGAGAAGAGAGAGTCCTGGAGTTTGCCAGTAGAATTCTCTCGCCGGCCGAACGCAATTACAGCGTTACAGAACGGGAATGCCTGGCCGTAGTATGGGTGATTAAGAAGTTTAGACCATACATCGAAGGTTACCAGTTATGTCCGCGAAGATTTATGTGAGTTGCCGCGATAGGTGGGAATAACGTTCTAACATCGTTTGTGCAACGTTGAAAATGCCTTCGAAAAATGTATTTCATATACAATTAAAAAAATGTCCTGGGCAAGCGAAAAAATATATTTTTAAATGCACAAAATTTTAACTAATAATAAAGAAATAAAAAAAATGTTCTACCCGAGGGAAATGAACCTCGAATTTTTAGATCCGGAGGCTTACTCTCTACCAACTGAGCTATTTTGTTGTTCCTGTCATTAAATTAACTTTTGGTTATAAACTACTATCAAAATATGCTCCGAAATTAATAACCTAAAGTTAATTTAATGACAGGAACAACATAATAGCTCAGTTGGTAAAGAGCAAGCCTTCAGAGCTGAAAATCCGCGGTTCAATTCCTGCGGGTTAAAAATTTTTTTTTATTTTTTTCTTATTAGTTAAAATTTTGTGCATCTAATAACGTATTTTTTCGCATGCCCAGGACATTTTTTAAATTTTTATATGTAATACATTTTTCAAAGGCATTTCATCGTTGCTCAAACATTGACACAACGTTATTTCCACCTATCGCGGCAACTTACATAAATCTTAGCGGACATATCTCTCGTTGTAGCTACGTTGCTCTTTACCAACTGAGCTATTTTGTTGTTCCTGTCATTAAATTAACTTTATGTTATTAATTTCGGAGCATATTTTGATAGTAGTTTATAACCAAAAATTAATTTAATGACAGGAATAACAAAATAGCTCAGTTGGTAGAGAGTAAGCCTGATCTAAAGATTCGAGGTTCATTTCCCGCGGGTAGAAAATTTTTTTTAATTTTTTTTTTATTAGTTAAAATTTTGTGCATTTAAAAATGTTTTTTTTCGCTTGCCCAGGACATTTTCTAAATTTTTATATGTGTTGTGATATGTAAATATATATGATCGTTATATTATTCCGAAATGGTACATGTCGCGCCATCTATTGGTTTACAACAATTTTGTGCAGTCATACGAGCTCACGCGAGAGCAAGCGTACCGCGCATGTCTCGCGTCTATACTGTAAGCGCCTATTATGTACTATACTCTTTAAAGACTCTACGCCAAGATTCCGATATAGTCGGACGTGCCGACAGGCTTTTGCCACTCTATTATTACATTATATTATATTATTACTAAGACCTCACAGTGTATTTTTTACTCCACCACTCCAACATGGTAGCAGAGCGTGGTTACATGGTTTGTAAAAAATTTACTTATCATCTATAATGACTCTCGAGTCTTATATAGAGATAATTTAAAATGAGGTTAGTAAAACGCCACGTGGAAAATAAGTTACCGGTATTAGTTAACAAAGTGAATCGCACAGTGATATATTGGGCACTGAAATAAAAGGAAATAATTTCTCATAAAGACTATATGTTTGTGAAGCATGAAATTCGTTTTATCATATGGAAATAACTGTCGAAAAATGAAAAGTTTCAAGTGATGAAAAATAAGTATAGTGAAGTTAAAGTCAAGAAATATATGCTCAATGACGAAGATAAAGTCGTTAGGTATTAAACAATAAGAAGATTTTTGAAAAATAATCAAGATTTAAGTGCGATGTCAATGGATAAAAGTCGGCGAGTGAAAAACGTGGCAACCTGCTAGTACAGAGCACATGGCATAAAGTGAGGTTAAGGGGTCAAGCCTGGGTTAACTGCTCAAAAAATCGATTTTTTTTTATTAACTTTTTTTAAAGTATTTCTTACATAAAACATTATCCCAAAATTTGAAAAAAACAAAAAAAATTTTCGCAAGTTATAATTGAAATAAAGTAAGCATTAATAGACATTATTTCTCTAAAATTATTTTTGCAAAAAAAAACATTTTATTTTAATTTAACTAAAATAATAATTGCGAGGTTTTCGACGTTTACATACAAATATATTAAACGAAGCAACTATCAAGCGTAGAGTATGGTAAACTAGAAATCTACGATTCAAATTTAACAGTTAATAAATAAATGATTCCTTTTACTTTAATACACTGCACAAATACGTACAGTTCTATTTGAAGTATATATTTTCTGCATTGATAAAGTATTTACGTTATTTTAGTAAATACTCAGTGGATTTTAAATTAAAAGTATATTTTTAACTTTAAATTTTATTAGTTTTAAGAAATTAATTATAAGTTTATACAAAAAAAGAGCAGTAAAAAAATGCCAGACTCAAGTAATAGAATACCTGGTATATCTGCTCATAAAAAAATTATCAACATCAGTAAGAACCAACTACGATGCATTTCCATCAACATTGATCCAGATCAAGTAAAAAGTTAAAAACTGATACCATTGAAGAAAGTAGCACAGAAAATAGAATTATTGATATATCACTACTTTTCCCACCATTAGAAGAATTTTTAGTTTGTCAGAATTGTCATGGTACAGTTAAATTTTCTGAAGTTGATGTGAGAGGTTTGGGAAGTAAAATAACAATAACATGTACAAACTGTTTTAAGGTATTTGTTATTGATTCAAGTAGAAAAGTTGGAAAAAAAGTAACGCTTATGAAATAAATAGACGTTAGTGTACACAATGAGAACTCTTGGTCATGGGCATGCTGGTTTAGTTACTTTTTGTGGAAATATGGATTTGCCGAGTCCAGTTTCTCACAGTAATTATGACATTATTAATACAGAGATAAAAAATGTTTGTAAAGAAGTTGGTAAACAGTCTATGAAAGCAACTGTCGAGCAAGTATATGATTCAACAAGTCAGAATTGCCATATAAGTCTATCAGGTGATGGTTCTTGGAGGAAGCGAGGATTCAATTCTCTTCAAGGTGTTGATATTGCATGAGAATAAAAAAGTAATTGACGTTTCTCCAAAGCGATCTTTTTGCAGAGCATGTGAATTGCGACCAGAAGAAGAAACAAAAGAATATAGAGAGTGGTACTTTACGGCATGAAATATACTAATTATATTGGAGGTTTGAAACACTTTCACAAATAAGTACACATAAAATAAATTCAACCACATAATATCACACTAAGCACAATTACACTGAGCATAACAAAACATTTGTTTATAATTTTATCTGTATTCTGCAAATATTGTATATCTAAGTGTTGACACATTGGTTAGGCTAAACTGGAGAAACAAAGAATCAATTTCTTGACATAAACAAAATATAAATTTAAGGTTATGCAAATACTTATCTGATATAATTTGTTCATGCAGTTTTATAAACCTCTTGTTTTTTTACTTATTTTATTTAGATATTATATAATATAATATATATAATATATAATTCTACTTGATATTATAATAGCTTAAAACTGAACTACAAACGTGTGGCTGGTGCACACTTCCATTAGCAGCTGTAACACTATATATGCCTCTCTCTTTCTCTATCACGTGACAAGGCTATCCGAAAAATCAATAATCTTATGGAAGACTTGTCATGTGAGAGAGAGAGAGAGAAAAAGAGATATTGTACACAACTGTCAAACAGTATTTGTTTTTACTGCATTCTTTACATATTCTTAATTAAATTTAATGCTTATAATAAAAATTATAATCATATAATATAGTATATGATTTTTTATCAAAATATTTTTTAAAATCCATATAATCATGCATTAATATTCAATAATAGCAAAGTATTCTTGTAGTTTTAAAAAATTTTATTCCTCTTTTTATAAAGAAACTGATTTTTGAAGTTGATTTTCTGTTATTTTAGATAATACATGTATATTAAAAAAATATACTGAGTATTATATTAATAAAACCAGAAAAAAGTCATTATAAACTTATTAAATATATATATTATTAAGATTATATATATATATATATATATATATAAATTGTATGATACCTGAAGAATACGGTATTAGAATTATAAAATAAGTAAAACTTTAAATCTAATAAGTGAAACTTTAAATGCATTTATCTCATTAATGGTTTTTTTATCATTTTAGCTTACTTACCGCAGGATATTTCAGAGCCAGGTTGATAAATCACTTTCAAATTTTGGGAAAAATTTTAAAATATATATTTCTACGGACTTATGTTGCCCAATTTTCAAAAAGATAAGTTTTAGGTGATTGTTATATACGTATACGTACATAACATTCACTATTTTTCTTATTATTATCAACTTTTATATTTAATACATTGTTATTAATTTTTTTTTCAAAAAAAGAAAAACATAAGTCTGTAAACATATGTTCCATGAACATTTTAAGACTTATTAGACATTAAAAAATGCATTCAGTGCTTCAATATCCTGCGGCAACTGCAAAAATTGATCAATTTTTTAATATCATTATAAGTTTAATAACCAGGATTAAAAATGCATAATAAACATTTTTTATATTAATAAATATAAAGTATAATATATATATTATGTAAAAAAAATAAATATGTAAGAAGAATTAAAAAAAAAAATTTATTCTAATAATAATTGTTTATTTATTTAAAACATTTAACCCAGGCTTGACCCCTTAAGCACATGTTTTCGTGGCTTAAAATTATACTAAAGCAAGAGCATGAATTTGATGCTGTAGATATTGAATTAAATAAAGAAATAAGGAATAAGATTCGAAAAATACTTTTGAAAGAAACTAAAAGGATTATAGTGTTAAAAAATCAAGTGTACCATAGTATAAGTGCAAACGATTTAAAAATGGCTAAACAAGCTAAAGTTGAAGCTATCATGATGCCAATTTTTGATGGAACAAATTATTCAAGCTGGAAAATTAGATTAATGATCTTGTTAGAATACAAGGAGTGTAAAGAGACAGCAGTCAGTAAAATAACTGCATCATATCAAGACAAAGAAACTGAGTGGAACAAAATGGATTTAAAAGCAAGAACAATAAGTATTAGTACTATTTCAGATAAACAATTAGAGTATGTTGGTGAATGTACAACAGCTTTTGAGATGATAAAAAAGTTTGATAAAATGTATACGATTCAGTCTGCAGCCCTGTAAATTATATGCAGAGAAAAAATCGGAGAAATTAAATAAAATAATTTTTCAACAGTTGAAGAATTTTTTGCTGAATTTGAAAAAACTACAAACGAGTTTAAAGCAGCTGGTGGCAAGTTAGATGAATCTGAAAAAATGAGGTACTTGCTAAGAGCATTACCGTCAAACTACAGCTATATTGGGGACTTTATAGATGTCATCCCTGAAGATCAAAGAACTGTCGACTATGTTAAGTCAAAAGTCAAAGAAAAAAATATGACAAAAACAGAATCAGAAAGGAAAAGCAACGTCAGTACCTTCGCATCTCAAGCGCAAGGCAAATGTTATAACTGCGGAAAATCTGGACATTTCAAGAAGGACTGCTGGCTTGGTCAACAAAACAACCGAGGCCATCAGAGCAATCGAGGCAGAGATTCTCAACCCAACCAAAGTCAACAAGGTCAACGAGGTCACCAACGCGGCTTCAATCGAGGTGGAAGCTACAGAAGTCGTGGTCGAGGATGAGGTTCATCAGGTTCACAACGAGGCGAATCATCAGGTGATCAACGCAACAACTGTCAATCCGAGTTGTGGTCAACGGAGGTGTGTAACTCCAATTATAAACACTTATCATCTACTATGACTTTCGAGTCAAGTAGAGATAATAAAGTAAGTATGGTAAATCATGCAACAGGGTATAGCGAAAATTGTAATGAAATTAATTGGTTATTAGATAGTGGTTGCACAGATCATATTATTAAAAGTGATAAATTCTTTGATAAGTATGTAGATTTGAAAAATTCTGTCAATGTAAAATTACCAGATGGTAAAATGTTAAAAGCAACCAAAATGGGTTCTATTAAAATTTGGTTTAAAAATTATTATAATGAAAAATATGTTGATTTAAAAATTGTTTAATAATTGTTAAAACATGGTTAAATTCACTACAGCTCCAGTGAATGGAAATTAATAGTAAAATATTATATTACTCTAGTAATTGAGAAGTCCATTCAGATTATAGCTATGATATGTGATGAATTGTTATCAATACCCTACTAGCACACAACGTTGTAGCAACGTTGTGACAACGTTGTTTTGACAACATTACAACGTTGTTATAAAAGTTATTGAAGCGTTGGATCAACGTTGCTACAACGTGGGATATGTCCGCTAAGATTTATGTGAGTTGCCGCGATAGGTGGCAATAACGTTGTAACAACGTTTGTGCAACGTTGAAAATGCCTTTGAAAAATGTAATTCATATACAAATTTAAAAATGTCCTGGGCTAGCGAAAAAATACATTTTTAAATGCACAAAATTTTAACTAATTTAAAAAAAAATAAAAAAAAATGTTCTACCCGCGGGAAATGAACCTCGAATCTTTAGATCAGGCTTACTCTCTACCAACTGAGCTATTTTGTTGTTCCTGTCATTAAAAATTAATTTAATGACAGGAACAATAAAATAGCTCAGTTGGTAAAGAGCAACGTTGCTACAACGAGGGATATGTCCGCTAAGATTTATGTAAGTTGCCGCGATCGGTGGAAATAACGTTGTAACAACGTTTGAGCAACGTTGAAAATGCCTTTGAAAAATGTATTAAATATTGTTGGAGTGGTGGAGTAAAAAATACACTGTAAGGTCTTAGTAATAATATAATATAATGTAATAATAGAGTGGCAAAAGCCTGTCGGCACGTCCCACAGTGACGTAAAATGATATATTATTTTTTCAAATTACTCTTGTCGCGTCCCGACGAAAATTATATTATTATTTTTCGTAAAAAGTACTGCGTAGTTTAGAATAAAAAAAAATACGGCGTAGGAGAAAAACGAAATAAGGTTGATAAAGAATAGTTCTAAGTAAATGCAGTAATATAAAATATAATTTATAGAGCTAAGGGACCGATTAATTTACGAGTGTTTCAAACGAAAAAGAGACGGATAAGTAGAGTTGAAGATATTATTCGAAGCCTGTACGCATATAAGCGGGATCACCGATAGTGAGATCGAAATGAAGGGTTGCGCAAGAGTTTTTTTTTGTACTGCACTATAAAATCAATGCTCGGAGAAGAACCGGCGATGGGAAACATGGACTAGAAAATTCGAGCATTAGAAGGAAGTAATAAATTAAGCCGTTCTCTGGATAATGTCGCAGTAATAAAAGAGGGGACAGCAAATTCTCCGAATTAACTACGAAGCGATACAGAAAATGCACGGGATTCGATAATTTTTAATTACGCACATCTAACGGTCCAATCGGGTGCAAGCACAGAAAAATCGAGAACTACTTACACATCTCCATATAAGGCAAAGTGTAAGACAAGGAAGAAGTGTAAGACAAGGAGAGATGCATAGATTTTAGGGTATATAAAGAGGACCCAAAACAGACA
This sequence comes from Theocolax elegans, assembly GCA_026168455.1. NCBI lineage: Eukaryota > Metazoa > Arthropoda > Insecta > Hymenoptera > Cerocephalidae > Theocolax > Theocolax elegans. Next base: position 793,425 of record CM047430.1, on the reverse strand, counting down.
CAGGCACTCCTAAATTTTCATCTAAAGCTTTCGCAAGGCGAAGCTCTGCTGGACAACTCTTTGATTTTTACCCAAGGGCGTGGCTCTGCTACTTGAACTTTGAAATAATACGTATTAAAAATCACAAGAGGAATCGAGACGTATCATCGACATCTACAAGCCATAGTCGAGGAACTACGACTTCGACATCTGGAAATCGTCGAGCTCCAACAGCATACACATCTAACGTCGACGCCCGCAGGTCTAGCAGGACATTATACGGCAATCTGACACCGCTACCCACGTTCAAGGCGGACCTTCGTTCCTCACCGAATATACACACATATATACATATATATATATATATATATATATATATATTTGGGTACTTAAGGTATATTCTTTTCGGCTATCTATACGCTTGTATTATTCGTAAAGGCAACCTGATATTTTATGTTGTTTCGATTGCTGAACCAACCGTTTTCTTTTATAACAATTATTATTATATATTACAATTTATTTATAATAATTATACGTTGTATTGCAGTTAATTTGCAACATTCGCGGTTTGAAATACACTTTATTAACAATAATTCATGTTTAAAACGACAATAATTTTTAATTAAATCTGCATTTATTTATAACAATTCTTATTTCAATTATTAATGTTTATAATAAAAAACCTTGTGTATCTTTTATTCTATAATGTGTTAATGTGTTCGCCGTACACTTGTTTATTCAATAAAATTAATAGTTATTCGACTTAAATAATTTTATACAATTGTTAATAAAATAGTGTAATTTTACGTGTTTTTGCCCATTAAAAAGCTGTAATAATTTAGTTTCACGTGTTCATTTAAAGAAAAAAACAGCATATTCTATTTAAATAAATAATGCATAATTAATACGAAATAAAACATATTATTTTATTTATCCCACATTATATCCTGCATCTCTACTCTCAAAATAACTTCGCTCGCTACTCCCGGAGACGTAAGGCTAGTCCTAGTCAAACAAGAGCGAAAGGAACGCGAATGGTTTATTAACCATTTGCCTTCTTGTAATATTTTTTTATAGTAATTGGTGCAAGTCTGGACGTGACAGATTGTATTAATTATTATAATAAATTTGGTGCATCGGCCGGGAAACTCATATTTTTGAGAGAAAAATAAAGAGATTAAAGGAATAATGTGTTTAGATGTAAAATGTCAGGTTCGCCTAAAAATACTGATTGTTATGTAAATAAACAAAGAAACACGAGTTTAGAATTTTCTATGAATGATACGTTATTAAATTTATACAAAGAAAAAGTTCAGACTCTCGATACTCTCGATTTAACTAAAACTCCTAGGGAAACAGTGCAAAATTTGACAAAAGAAATAAATTATTTAAAGGATAGACTAGAAAAAAGTGCAGCAAATATTTCATTATCTATAAAAATACCTCGCGATTTTGAATATAGAGACCCTTTTTTTCCAACTGATCTTTCTATTTCCGAAGTTAGTGAAGACGAACAAGAAGACACAATAATTACTCCCACACGCGTAAAACATTTTAGTTTAAAACCCGCAGTTTTGAATTACGAGGAACAAAAAGAACTTATCGCGAATAATCCTGTAAATTTTAGTACGCCAGCCCCAATTTATCGTCCATATGAACCATTGATTTTAACACCGGATAACGTTATAAGCTCGGTAAGAAAACGGCTCGCGACTGAAGTAAAAAAAGAGTTGTTAGATTCTTATCTCGAGGAACCTAAAATCATAGAAAGTTTACAAGAAAGTGTAAAAAAAGGGACAACTTTTCAAGGTATCATAAATAAGATTAAAGGCGCGTTAAATATTTTTTCCGCACCGATCGAAAAAGAGACTGAGGAAGCAAAGGCACTAGTGACAGACACGGCGAAAGTACTCGACGAAAAACTAATTCAAGGCGCGACAGATTTTACAATTCCCTTCGATAATCAATTAATTAAAAAATCGCCCGAACAAGCAAACTCTTCTAAGATTAAAGACGAATTATTTAATAAAATTAATTTAGACGAATTAAGAACAAGCACCGGAACAAAACCAAAAAAACTAGATAGGAGTGAAGTTAAAAAACAAATCAACAATAAAACAATGACGTCTCAAATTCGAGGTTTATCGCTAAAGGACGCTCTAGATTTAATACCGCGATTTAACGGTCATAATATAAATTTATCGCAATTTTTGGACGGATGCAACGAAGCAAAAGAAATTTTACCGTCGGAGTATGAAAAAGAATTAACAAAACTTATTCGAATGCGTTTATATGGGGAAGCTTTAACTTGTGCGCGCGGAGAAAATTTTAATTCTATCAAAGAAATATCCGATTTTTTCGAAAACACCTTCGGATCGATAAAAACATATTACGAGTGGACGGGAGAACTAGCTAAATTAAAACAAAAAAACAATGAGACAGTCGTTGCTTATTTTAATCGGCTACAAGAAATAAAAAATGAAATAGTCAAAGCGGCCGACAGAGAGGGACGAGTCGCGATAGCAGATCATTTCATGCTTGAAATAAGGCGAGATTGTTTAAAATTCTTTTTAAAAGGGCTTCGTTGGGAAATTCGTGCGCGTTTAGGGACCCCAAGTTCTATAAAACAGGCTCGTGAACAAGCGCTCGAGGTGGAGCGCGAGTTCGCTTGTAGCGTCTTGGACGAGGAGACGCCGAGCCGAGAAGAGACTCGTTTTCGTTCAACTCGAGAAACGCGTAAAGTAAACTATATTTCTAATAACTCTCCGATTGTATGTCAATATTGTTCTAAGACTGGTCATGGAGCCGTAAATTGTTTCAAATTAGCACGAAGTTTTGCGGAAAGATTTTCCGATAATAACAACCGACGCAATCCCATAAACAGTTCATATAGTCCACAAAATCGCTCGGATAACAGTCGTAATTATAATAGACCAAATTTACAATTTGGTGGTTGGAATGAGTATCAAAATCAGACGGAATTTTTACCAAATAGAGACAGAGATAAAAATGATTCCTTTGTTCGTTATAATAATAATAAATACTCGTCGCAGCAATTTAACAAAGAAGATCGGGGAAATAATTCCGGGACTCGCGGTGTGCGCGAGCCGGTTAATCCAACTTCCCAAGAATCACGATATATTAATAACGAATCGAATAATAATATAAGATCACCAGTTACTTGTTTTCATTGCGGAAAACCCGGTCACATAAAGCGCGATTGTTATAAGTTACAAAGAGAGATAAGAGAAGGAAATCAAAATCAGGGAAACACCGACACTCTCTCTCCGAGGAGGGTCGAGAGAGAGGCTACGAATCAAATTCCCTCTACTTCGAGCGCGGAAACCCGCTCAAACGTCCCCTCCGCACCGCGAAAATAAATTTAAGCCAACAGAGTTCAGCCCCGGTCGTAATCTTCGATATCGGTCAGTTAAGACGTCCGTTAAAATTCTTGCTAGATACAGGAGCATCGGTAAGTCTAATTAAAGAGTCAGAGGTAGACTCTCGCGTAAAAATTGACGAAAATGATATTATATTGTTAAAAGGCATAACTGACCACTCATTAACTACTCGTGGTAAAATCAGAGTAGATTTCGAAGGATCTCCCGTGGAACTCAATTTAGTACATGATTCGTTCCCTATACAACAAGACGGAATCTTAGGCACCGATTTTTTCCGTAGAAACGATGCAAAAATCAATTATTTGGAACAATATTTAGAATTTAACGGATTAATCCTCCCCTTTGAAAATGCAAATAATATGCAAACGGATGAATCGATATATATAGTGGAGAATATCGAAAATTATGACCGAAAATCAATACGATATATGCCAAAACCAAGGGAAAACAATGGTTATACGAACATGAAAAATTCAAGATTTTATAATTATACCGATAGTGACTCAGAAACGTCAAGTGATTTTCAATTACACGAAAATGATGAAATGTTTATAAAATTTGACACAAACGAATCGTATGAAATCTACGAGCAAGAACAAAAAAATGGAAGAAATCAAAATGGCAACGACAAAAACCTATGCAATCACAGTGGAAAAGAACAAGAGTTATATGACGATTATAAAAATGACGAAATACAAGTACATCAGATCGACGAGGAGTCGGATCTAAGGAATAATACATGTAAAGCAAGTGAAAATTGTTATGGATTAATGAATGAAGAACGATTACAAATAAATAATGGAAAAGCGCAGCCACGGGTATGTGATGTGACTGAGCCACGTATTAAAGAAAAATTTGATGAAATTACTGAAAATTATGGTATTATTGAAGCACCATTGTTCGATAGGATGGCTGAGAGTCCCTCCTGTACTAATTATGAAAACGAAGTTGACCTAAAGTATGATATTGAAAATGAAATAAAAAATGAAGAAAATTTATTGAATAAGACAGTTAATAATTGTCGAGTACAAATGGATTATGAAATCGAGGAGGGCGATAAATGCGGACCTCGTGAAAATAAGGAAAATTTTGTTGATAAAAAAATGAATTGTCGAGTACAAATGGATTATGAAATCGAGGAGGGCGATAAATGCGGACCTCGTGAAAATAAGGAAAATTTTGTTGATAAAAAGATGAATTGTCGAGTACAAATGGATTATGAAATCGAGGAGGGCGATAAATGCGGACCTCGTGAAAATAAGGAAAATTTTGTTGATAAAAAGATGAATTGTCGAGTACAAATGGATTATGAAATCGAGGAGGGCGATAAATGCGGACCTCGTGAAAATAAGGAAGATTTTGTTGATAAAAAGATGAATTGTCCAGTAAGAATGGATTACGAAATCGAGGAGGGCGATAAATGCGGACCTCGTGATAAAAATGTTAGTAAATTGAATAACAAAGAATTGGTTATGTCGGAGGAAGAGTTAGATACTATCCCGAGAACCGAAATATTATGGATAAATAAACAAGGAACTGAAGAAACTGAAAATGAGATAAATAATGAGAATTTAATAAACATACAGGAAGAAAATGAACAGGATGAGGACCCTAGCGATTTTTTTTTGAATGAACGAGTTATAAACGAAAATTTACGAAGTGAATTTGTCGAAGCCATACACGAAAACGAAATGAATAACAGTTATTTGGTTTATTCAAATAAACCTTATATTAATAATTTTTATAGTTATGAAAGTGAAGAGGTCGACATACACGACATTTCTGACAATCGATCTGAAGCAAGGATACTTAACATAACGGAGGATACGAGTACACTTAATCGTAATGAACGGTTAAAAGAAGCCTTGCATTTTGATAAAATGGACGACGAACAAAGACAATCTATAGAAAATTTAATTGATAAATATTCGGATTGTTTCTGTCTAAAAGGAGAAAAATTAGGCGTGACAAATGCTATAGAACATAAGATACCGACTGTCGACGACATACCAATCACAGCTAAGCCATATAGATTTCCTCATGCTCTCAAAAGCGAACTTGATAAACAATTAAAAGAAATGATTGAAGGAGACATAATTGAACCATCAAGTTCCAATTATACATCACCTGTTTTTCTAGTAACAAAAAAGCCTGATAGTCAAGGTAATAAACGATACCGACTAGTTGTCGATTTTCGACAATTAAACGATAAAACCGTAAAGGATCGATACCCATTACCTAATATACTAGATATTATCGATCAAATCGGACCAGAAAATCGTGTATTCACCGTCTTGGATTTATGTCAAGGATTTTTACAAGTTCCGTTAGCACAAGAAGATCGACATAAAACAGCTTTCGCATCTTCATTCGGTTTATTTCAATTTAAAACAATGCCTATGGGATTATGCAATTCTCCAGCCACTTTTCAAAGAATGATTGATCGTGTTTTCGAAGGCATGCAAGGCAAAGAAATATTTTTATTCCTTGACGACGCAGTTATATACGCTAAAAATATTCAGGAGCATAACCAAAAGTTTGAAAAATTTTTGCAAAGAGTACGCGCCGCAAATCTGAAATTACAGCCAGACAAATGTGAATTTTTGAAGAGAGAAGTAGTGTATCTGGGACACGTACTATCACGAGAAGGTGTTTTGCCGGATCCAAAAAAATTAGAAGCAGTAAAAAAATTTCCAATTCCAAAAACAGTGAAAAACATACGTCAATTTTTAGGATTAGCAGGTTATTATAGACGATTCATTGCGAATTTTTCGGGTATAGCTAGACCATTAAGTAATTTATTAAAGAAAGACGCACCTTTCCTATGGTCCAGCGAGGTTCAAAAGGCATTCGATGATTTAAGAGAAAAATTGTGTAAGCAACCAATACTACAAATCGCAGATTTTAACAAACCATTTATAGTGACTTGTGACGCTAGCGGTACAGCAATAGGAGCAATATTATCACAAGGAGAGGTGGGAACCGACCTACCAGTTGCTTATGTTTCACGAGTATTAAACAAAGCCGGGCAAAAATATGATACTTATTCAAGGGAAGCATTAGCCATACTGTATGCCGTTACTCAGTTCGATTGCTATCTAAGAGGCCGTCGTTTCCTCATTATAACAGATCATAAACCACTTGTTTGGTTTAAAAACTCAGTAGATCCGACATCTAGAGTTAGTAGATGGAGAATAAAACTGAATGCATACGACTTTGACATCGTATACAAAGCCGGTAAAAGTAACGTTAATGCTGACGCGTTATCAAGAAATCCAATAGAAGAACCCGTTTATGTTATTAAAAATCATTCGATGGAAACACGCAGTCGTGCAGGAAAAATAACACGGCCAAACTACAACGAAAAGAGAGCTAAACGACCCAACAAGTCAAATATATCAAAAGAACCAGTCAAAAACCTTCCAATAATACAAGAAGCCCCCGAGGAAATTGAAACGATAGTCAACTCAGACAAAAGATTACAACCCATGGAGATAGATAATTTTAACAACAAATTTGACGAGTCCTGGGAAGAGAAGGATGTTTACGAAGAACCAAATGATGAAAAGAAATTCATTGAAGTTAAAGAACAACTCTTTATGAGGAAAGATAATTACGTTTATTTCATAACTACGACTAGAATGCCTTTAGATGAAGGATCCAGAAATTTGGCTTCAAAATTATTACTACCTCATTTTTCCAATTTAAATCCAGGAGAAATAAGAATCAATAACAAAAACGGAAAAATGCATTTTGCTATGGTGTTACGTGACGAAGAGCGACTGAGTACTTCAGAAATTATTAATAATCTAAAGACGAATCTATTAAATTTAAAAAATATTATATTAAAAGAAAAATTACGTTCAATAAGTATCGCAAAGAGCGAATTTATTGAAAACGTTTCATGGAACGAAATATTGAAACAAATAAGTATAACTCTACGAAAAATTAATGTAAAAATAATTATTTGTTTAGGATTCATAAAATGTGTGGAAGAGAGTAATAGGGAAAATATTATTCGCGAAATGCACGAGTCTGCTTGTGCAGGACATAAAGGGGTAACAAAAACCTATAAACGTATAAAACAACGTTTTTATTGGCCAGATATTAAGAAAGACGTACAAAACTACATTAGACATTGTTTAACTTGCCAACTAAAAAAATTGGTTCGTGTTAAAACTAAACAACGTATGATAATAACAGATACTCCGTACTCGGCTATGGAATCCATATCGGTCGATCTTGTGGGACCATTTCCCAGATCTCGAAATAATAACAATAATATATTAACCATTCAATGCAACCTTTCAAAATACTGTATGGCGATACCCATACCAGACGCGACCGCGGCAACGATCGCCGAAGCGTTAGTTCGTCGACACTTTTCAATTTTTAGCGCCCCATTGTTAATTATATCCGACCAAGGTACCTCATTTTTAAGTAGTCTGATGAGAGAAGTAGCGAAAATTTTTAAGATTAAACAAGTTAAAACCACGGCTTATCACCCTCAGTCCAACTCCGTTGAGCGTTTTCATAGCAGCTTAGCAGATTATTTAAAAACAATGATAGAAAGAAATGACTCATGGGATGAGTTATGCGAATTAGCCGCGTTTTCGTATAATACGTCGGTACATGAGGGTCATCTCTACACACCTTTTGAAATTGTTTTTGCACGAAAAGCGCGACTACCATCAAACGAACCTTTAGACCCACGAGAACGAGTTCCAACGTATGATGATTACATTATAAATTTACGACAACGTTTAAACGAAATACAGGGAATCGCGCGAGAAAAATTAATAGCTTCTAAACATAGGTCGAAATTCTATTACGACAGGAAAGCCAATCATCAAGAATTTCAGACAGGGGATAATGTCTGGTTATTAAAAGGAGGGAAGAAATACAAACTAGGCGATCAATATACTGGACCACATCGGATTTTAGAAATAGTTAATGACAAGGGAAATGTAAAAATAGAGCTAGCTCATAATAAAACGAAAATAGTGCATGTTAATAGGTTAAGATATTCATATATGGAACCTTTGTAGTGCCTAAACATAGGTATATAATATATAATGGCCCCAATGTGCTTGAAAATATGTATACGCACTTATATGTATATTTTACAGTTCTAAAAGTTGTCAATAGAATAATATTTATTATCTTGTAATCACAATTGGCATACATTCAACTTGAAATAAAATTATTTCAATTTATCTGACTTTATACAAAAAAAAAAACGATATAAAAATAATATGTATATATCTAAAGTAACGACGAAAATAAACTACAAGGAAATAATATTTTTTTTTATTATACGGAAAGATCATTACAAGAAAAGCATACACTCACTTAAATTAAATAAATACGCGATTATTAAACTAGAAACGAATAAAGCAAATAACAAAGAAAAAAGGTCTTTTTCTCTTTACTCTTCTCGCCTAAGATAACAATGATGTTAATGTACAAAGGAAAGTAAGAAAAAGGTTTAAATTTTCAATGTCAGTTGAACTTAGTCAAATTTAAATTTAATTGTTATATATATAAAAAAAAATGATTTACAATAAAATAGAATCATTGGAGTCTAACACATCACTAAACCTAAAACCTATATCCTATCCTTCCTAAGGAGTGCTTGATTGCACCCTTTCCTCCTCGTTGCGGTAAATGGTCCAGCAACACTGTCACTTATCCTTCCTAAGGAGTGCTTGGTTGCACCCTTTCCTCCTCGTTGCGGTAAATGGTCCAGCAACACTGTCACTTATCCTTCCTAAGGAGTGCTTGATTGCACCCTTTCCTCCTCGTTGCGGTAAATGATCCAGCAACACTGTCACTTATCCTTCCTAAGGAGTGCTTGATTGCACCCTTTCCTCCTCGTTGCGGTAAATGGTCCAGCAACACTGTCACTTATCCTTCTTAAGGAGTGCTTGATTGCACCCTTTCCTCCTCGTTGCGGTAAATGGTCCAGCAACACCGTCACTTATCCTTCCTAAGGAGTGCTTGATTGCACCCTTTCCTCCTCGTTGCGGTAAATGGTCCAGCAACACTGTCACTTATCCTTCCTAAGGAGTGCTTAGTTGCACCCTTTCCTCCTCGTTGCGGTAAAATGCTCCAGCAACACCGTCACTTATCCTTCCTAAGGAGTGCTTGATTGCACCCTTTCCTCCTCGTTGCGGTAAATGGTCCAGCAACACTGTCACTTATCCTTCCTAAGGAGTGCTTGATTGCACCCTTTCCTCCTCGTTGCGGTAAATGCTCCAGCAACACGGTCACTTATCCTTCCTACATACCGTTCAAAATGTAAACCTATATAAATAATTACAACTGAACTCACCTTGACTCTAGTAATTCTGTTAATTAGTCATATTTTCTTACTGGTCGCGCAGGTAAAATATATAAGGAGAGTTTGGCATAATAGAAAACAAAATAATCTAACACTAGGCTCAATTGACATAGGAGAATAGGTACAACAAAATAACGATTGCAAAGAAACGAGAAGAGGAGGGAAAAGGAAGATCTTTTAAAATTAATAAAAAAAAAGGTTGAAAACTTCATTAATTACAGTAATTAATAAAGTAAACTCACCAATAGTATCAATATACATGTCGGATAAAATTATCGATTCATATTCAAAGTCTGAGAATATTTCTAATATTGATTTTAATAAAAAAAAAATGCAGAAAATTCGATTAATTTGTTAATTTTGTGGATAAAGTTCAAAATTCAACTATTAATAAAAACAATAATAATTAAAATTGTACAATTTAGTATGTATGCCAATGTAGTTCATACTAGTGTTCAATCTAATACTTTGTTCATAAATACTGATTTAAACAAACTATGTATATAAAAGAAAAAGGTTTAAAAAAAAAATAAAAACAACATTTATTTTCATACGATTAATTCCATACGATTATTCAATTTTTATATAGAACTAGTAATGTAAAACCTAAGACAGGCACATTAGAAGATGTTCCTTCTATTTATAAACAATAGGTCTGCTAATTGTTTCGAATGGTATAAAAAAAAACCTACATAATAAATAAATTTTAAAATTTTTTAAACCGATTCAGGATATACAACGATAATTGATACAGATAAATAATATTTTTCTCATGTTTATATTACTAATAATACAATGTGTAGCAAAAAAAAATACAAAAATAATATAATTAGTAGTAAAATTGTGATGAATTTATTTAAATATTATTCAAAATAAATATTCTTTAATTGGAAACTAAAAAGTAAACAAATTCAAACGATTTCTCTTTATATTACTTGAACATAACAAATAAGTTTCTACAGTTGTTAGTTAAATAAAATCAAGAAAATGGTGAATATTTAAACAATTCCTCAAAATATAAAAGTAAAAAGAGTGTAAATTAGTCATTTTAACGTGAAACAATGGAATTAAGTGAATAAAAACGAACGTTGGTACCACAATTCTATGATGCGCAAGCATCGGGCAGTTCCGTAAATGTTTGGGTTATTCCGTCGTACCGTTTATTGAGTGTAGTCTACTCTTTCTCCCAAGATATAGGAGGATGGTTCTATATGGGCCTACTTAGCCTACTCAATTTTCGCACTGTCACTTATGTATTGCTCATTTCATTTTTTCATTTGTATCGATTGTATCTTTTTCTTATGAAACTAAATTAACTATTTCTCAATTATATATTATATTATATTAAAAGTGAATCTTTGTTTATAATGGCTGAAAAGAAAATTCTAAAAAAAAAAAAGAGGCAAAAAATTATGTGTTTGTTTTATTTTGGGGGGGAGGGGGAGCGAAGAAAATCAAATTTTCTTCACTCCTAATCCTTTTATAAAAATATATATAGATATATTATTAAGATAGGATGTACTAACATTGTTCACATTGAAGGGAGAATCTATATTGCATATGAATAGGAAATTTTTTTTTCTTCTCTTTAACAATTCGTAACAGTAGAATTATTAATTGAATAAATATAAAATAGAAAGTAAACTAATATTTAACTGTTTTGTTTATCTTTTTAGAAATATATATGTAAGCATACAAATATTATAGAAGAAAATTGAAAATTTTGTAAAAAAAATGTGGCTACAAGAACAAAAAAATACTATCAACATATATTATTAACATGACTTGATATATACTAAAAATTAGGAGTACCAACTAAAGATAAATACATTTTTTTATCTACAGAAAACACATTTAATAATAATTATACAATTTTTCGGAATATCTAGAATAAAAATTGGAATAATAAAATTTTTTTTATCTATTTTTATAGGTGAAATATATCAATACTGTTAAACTGTTTGAAATAATGTAATAGATGTATGAAAAATAATAACAAATGAAGTTGAACTACGAAAGAAATAATTGTAATATGGTTTATAAAGTTCACCATAAGAAATAAAGAAAAATTAATCGAAATAATGTTTATAATTTAAAGTTAAGTATGATATCTTATGTCAAGAGAAATAATAATATAATAATAATATTGTTTAACGACGAGGGCGTCGTTTTTAAAAAGGGGGGGAGTTGTCGCGTCCCGACGAAAATTATATTATTATTTTTCGTAAAAAGTACTGCGTAGTTTAGAATAAAAAAAAATACGGCGTAGGAGAAAAACGAAATAAGGTTGATAAAGAATAGTTCTAAGTAAATGCAGTAATATAAAATATAATTTATAGAGCTAAGGGACCGATTAATTTACGAGTGTTTCAAACGAAAAAGAGACGGATAAGTAGAGTTGAAGATATTATTCGAAGCCTGTACGCATATAAGCGGGATCACCGATAGTGAGATCGAAATGAAGGGTTGCGCAAGAGTTTTTTTTTGTACTGCACTATAAAATCAATGCTCGGAGAAGAACCGGCGATGGGAAACATGGACTAGAAAATTCGAGCATTAGAAGGAAGTAATAAATTAAGCCGTTCTCTGGATAATGTCGCAGTAATAAAAGAGGGGACAGCAAATTCTCCGAATTAACTACGAAGCGATACAGAAAATGCACGGGATTCGATAATTTTTAATTACGCACATCTAACGGTCCAATCGGGTGCAAGCACAGAAAAATCGAGAACTACTTACACATCTCCATATAAGGCAAAGTGTAAGACAAGGAAGAAGTGTAAGACAAGGAGAGATGCATAGATTTTAGGGTATATAAAGAGGACCCAGAACAGACACAGGCACTCCTAAATTTTCATCTAAAGCTTTCGCAAGGCGAAGCTCTGCTGGACAACTCTTTGATTTTTACCCAAGGGCGTGGCTCTGCTACTTGAACTTTGAAATAATACGTATTAAAAATCACAAGAGGAATCGAGACGTATCATCGACATCTACAAGCCATAGTCGAGGAACTACGACTTCGACATCTGGAAATCGTCGAGCTCCAACAGCATACACATCTAACGTCGACGCCCGCAGGTCTAGCAGGACATTATACGGCAATCTGACACCGCTACCCACGTTCAAGGCGGACCTTCGTTCCTCACCGAATATACACACATATATACATATATATATATATATATATATCTATATATTTGGGTACTTAAGGTATATTCTTTTCGGCTATCTATACGCTTGTATTATTCGTAAAGGCAACCTGATATTTTATGTTGTTTCGATTGCTGAACCAACCGTTTTCTTTTATAACAATTATTATTATATATTACAATTTATTTATAATAATTATACGTTGTATTGCATTTAATTTGCAACATTCGCGGTTTGAAATACACTTTATTAACAATAATTCATGTTTAAAACGACAATAATTTTTAATTAAATCTGCATTTATTTATAACAATTCTTATTTCAATTATTAATGTTTATAATAAAAAACCTTGTGTATCTTTTATTCTATAATGTGTTAATGTGTTCGCCGTACACTTGTTTATTCAATAAAATTAATAGTTATTCGACTTAAATAATTTTATGCAATTATTAATAAAATAGTGTAATTTTACGTGTTTTTGCCCATTAAAAAGCTGTAATAATTTAGTTTCACGTGTTCATTTAAAGAAAAAAACAGCATATTATATTTAAATAAATAATGCATAATTAATACGAAATAAAACATATTATTTTATTTATCCCACATTATATCCTGCATCTCTACTCTCAAAATAACTTCGCTCGCTACTCCCGGAGACGTAAGGCTAGTCCTAGTCAAACAAGAGCGAAAGGAACGCGAATGGTTTATTAACCATTTGCCTTCTTGTAATATTTTTTTATAGTAATTGGTGCAAGTCTGGACGTGACACTCTGCAACGGTCAATTTTAAAGCAAATGGAACAAATTTTTTTTTTAAATATTCGTTTTTAAATTCTCTATCGATCCTTCTGATCCATTTTTTCAAATCTCGATCGGTTGACCCTGCAAAGTCATGTGAAGGTCAATTTTCTGTTTTTCTTACTTTTTCCACTTAAATGACCCAGTAAAGGTGCGGTTTAGCAAAATAAACTTCAGGTAAAAGTTGTACCACTTCGGAGGGGAAATGTGTTGGTCATCTTCGCTACTACCTTCAAGGTCATTTTCAAGGTCATACTTTATATTTTTATGACCAAATTCTTTTTTTGTCCCTAATTTAAATGGGGGTGAAAAACATGTGAAGTTTATCTTCAAATTACCGTGAACGTCATTTCCAAGGTCATTTCAAGGATAGCTACCCTTTTTTATCAAGTTTAATTATATTGTTTCCTCTGTACATACAATTATGTTTAAACGTGTAAGGATAAATCTGAAAATTCTTCATTTTCACTTTTTTAGTATTTTCATAAAAATGGATAGCTAATCTTGAAATGACCTTGAAAATGACGTTCACGATAATTTGAAGATAAATGTTTTTCATCCCCATTTAAATTAGGGACCAAAAAAGAATTTGGTCATAAAAATATAAAGTATGACCTTGAAAATGACCTTGAAGGTAGTAGCGGAGATGACCAACACATTTCCCCTCCGAAGTGGTACAACTTTTACCTGAAGTTTATTTTGCTAAACCGCACCTTTACTGGGTCATTTAAGTGGAAAAAGTAAGAAAAACAGAAAATTGACCTTCACATGACTTTGCAGGGTCAACCGATCGAGATTTGAAAAAATGGATCAGAAGGATCGATAGAGAATTTAAAAACGAATATTTAAAAAAAAAATTTGTTCCATTTGCTTTAAAATTGACCGTTGCAGAGTAATTTGAAAAAATAATGTATCATTTTACGCCGTTTTATAGACGTGAGACATGCGCGGTACGCTTGCTCTCGCGTGAGCTCGTATGACTGCACAATATCGTTGTAAACCAATAGATGTCGCGACATGCACCATTTCGGAGTAATATAACGATCATACATATTTACATATTACAACACGCCTCCTAAATTTTATGATCGTGATTTCATACAAACATTATCTACTTTTCGCAATTTATAACAATCTTAACGCTTGTCTGTTTTTCAAAAATTTGATTTTATCTAGACTTTTAGGCAGTATATCTGCTAAGTTTGAATTTGAATCTATTTTTACAATGTTGATAATTCCGTTTTCTTTATTTTCATTTATGAAATGATATTGCACTTTAATGTGCTTCGAGTTTTTTGTAAAATTTCCGTATTTAGCAATCGCAATTGCTCCTGAGTTATCCTCGTACATGTTAATTGGTTTGTCGAATTTTACATCAAATGATTCACGTAACAAATTTCTAAGAAACAGTACTTCTGTTATTGCTTCTGACATAGCAGTGTATTCTGCGAAAGTTGAACAATTTGTTAGCGATGTTTGTTTATGTGTTTTCCAAAAAATTAAGTTACCAAATAATCTACTTACAAAACCTGTTGTATATTTTCTATCTACACTATCACCTGCATAATCTGAATCTACCATACAATCTAGTATTTCTGTATTAACATTGTCGCAGTAAGTTAATTTTAAGTCTTTAGTTTTATACAAATACTTTAAAATTCTCATTACGTATTTATAATGCGTTTGATCATAACAATTTTAGTATCGACTTAAGTAATTTACGCTATATGATATATCTGGCCTCGTGCCTGTACTTATATATAATAATTCACCAATTAAATTTCTGTATTTCATATTTTCATCAATCTCAATTGCTTGTTCTAGTTTTAGATTTGACTTCATTGGAGTATCATATAGTTTTGCATTTTCTAGATTATATTTTATAACTAAAGATTCAATATAATTTGTTTGACTTAAGGACATTTTATTTCTATTTTTACTATAATCTATATCAATACCGATATAACTTTTAATTTTTCCTAAATCTTTCATTGCAAATCTTTTCAATAGACTAGTTTTGAATTGACTTATTTTATGTTTGTCTTTGCAACAGATTAAAAGATCATCAACAAATACTAATATATATATCGGATCTTTACTTCAATTATTTACATAAAGACAGTAATCGTAGTTGCTTCTCACAAAGTTTAAACTTTCAATGAATTTATTGAAACAATCATATCAAGCCCTTGGGCTTTCTCTCAATCCGTATGAAGCCTTTTGCAACTTGCAAACTTTATTGTCACCAGTTTCATAACCTTTCGGTTCATTTATATACACTTCGGTTTTTACATCACCATTTAAAAAAGCTGTCTCTACATTCATTTGTTCTATAAATAAATTATTTTTGCAACTGTAGGACAATAAAATTTTCAAAGTTTGCATTTTACCTACTGGAGAATAAACATTTTCTAAATATTCTTTTTGTTGGAATTGCCTTACAACTAATCTCGCTTTATAAATATTGTTATTTTTCTTTTTATAGACCCATTTTACATCAATTATTTTTTTGTCTTTTGGCTTTTCAACAATTTGCCAAGTATTATTTTTCTTAAGACTTTTTATCTCAGAATCCATCGTAATTTGCCATTGTTTATAATCTTTCGAATTTATCACCTCCTCAAATGTATTCGGTACATTTGCATCAATATAATTTATATAAATAAAATGTGATACTGGATTGCCATATCTATTTACCGGACTTTTCTTTCTATCTGATTTTCTTTTGACAGTTAAAATTTTATCATTTTCATTTTCTCTTTCAATATCATTCTGAGTATTATCTCTACTTTGCCCGAAGGTATGAGTAGATGATAATAGATTAGTTTTATTAGAATTTGTCTTACATTCATCAATTTCAGATTCGCTTTCCAGTATATCATTTTCTTTATTTATTACTTTGTTATTCTCAAAATCATTATCTTTTTCAACATCATTTTTATCTAAACAAATAATTTGTATATTTTCTTCAACAACTTGAACATGTCTGGCATTTATTATTTTATTATTAATTAAAACTCTGTAGCTATTTTCATTATAACCAACTAATACGTCTAATTTAGCTTTATCGTCCCATTTGCTTGTTCGCAACGCTTCTGGTATTCTTACAAAGACTCGACTTCCGTAAATTTTTAAATGATCGACATTTGGTTTTTTTCCGAAAAATATTTCGTATGGCGTTTTATTTTGAGCTGTATTTGCAATTGTACGATTTTTTAAATACGCAACTGTTTTCATAATTTCGGGCCAATATCGCCTATGAATTTTTGCTTCTCTCATTAAACATCTGCCGATATCCATTGCGGATCTGTTATATCTTTCCGCTACGCCATTTAACTCATGCGCATAAGGCGGGCATGGCAATAATTAAATTCCTTTAGACTTTACAAAATCATAAATTTCTTTATTTAAATATTCTTTGCCATTACGATAATTCACGATAATTTGAAGATAAATGTTTTTCACCCCCATTTAAATTAGGGACAAAAAAAGAATTTGGTCATAAAAATATAAAGTATGACCTTGAAAATGACCTTGAAGGTAGTAGCGGAGATGACCAACACATTTCCCCTCCGAAGTGGTACAACTTTTACCTGAAGTTTATTTTGCTAAACCGCACCTTTACTGGGTCATTTAAGTGGAAAAAGTAAGAAAAACAGAAAATTGAACTTCACATGACTTTGCAGGGTCAACCGATCGAGATTTGAAAAAATGGATCAGAAGGATCGATAGAGAATTTAAAAACGAATATTTAAAAAAAAAATTTGTTCCATTTGCGTTAAAATTGACCGTTGCAGAGTAATTTGAAAAAAAATATATCATTTTACGCCATTGTGGGACATGCCGACAGGCTTTTGCCACTCTATTATTACATTATATTATATTATTACTAAGATCTTACAGTGTATTTTTTACTCCACCACTCCAACAATATTTAATACATTTTTCAAAGGCATTTTCAACGTTGCTCAAACGTTGTTACAACGTTATTTCCACCTATCGCGGCAACTTACATAAATCTTAGCGGACATATCCCTCGTTGTAGCAACGTTGCTCTTTACCAACTGAGCTATTTTGTTGTTCCTGTCATTAAATTAATTTTAGGTTATTAATTTCGGAGCATATTTTGATAGTAGTTTATAACCATAAGCTAATTTAATGACAGGAACAACAAAATAGCTCAGTTGGTAGAGAGTAAGCCTGATCTAAAGATTCGAGGTTCATTTCCCGCTGGTAGAAATTTTTTTTTTATTTTTTTTTAAATTAGTTAAAATTTTGTGCATTTAAAAATGTATTTTTTCGCTTGCCCAGGACCTTTTTAAATTTGTATATGAATTATATTTTTCAAAGGCATTTTCAACGTTGCACAAACGTTGTTACAACGTTATTGCCACCTATCGCGGCAACTCACATAAATCTTAGCGGACATATCCCACGTTGTAGCAACGTTGATCCAACGCTTCAATAACTTTTATAACAACGTTGTAATGTTGTCAAAACAACGTTGTCACAACGTTGCTACAACGTTGTGTGCTAGTAGGGTATTGATAACAATTCATCACATATCATAGCTATAATCTGAATGGACTTCTCAATTACTAGAGTAATATAATATTTTACTATTAATTTCCAATCACTGGAGCTGTAGTGAATTTGACCATGTTTAAACAATTATTAATTTATATATCCACTATACTGGAGTCACTGGGAAGTCAATTGTGATTATACGCAAGCTATCTTATATATGCAAAGTCTCTATTTTACTTCATGAGTATGTGCTCTCCAGAGACTTTCTGGCAAATAAATAAAACTTAAACAAACCAATTGATAACAATTCATCACATATGAAGCTTGCGTATAATCAGAATGTAGTTCTTAATTACTAGAGTTATATAATAAATTGTACTATTTATTTTGAATCACTGGAGTTAAATTGAATTTTACCAGGTTTAAACAATTATTAATTTATATCCATTATACTGGAGTCATTGGGAAGTCTATTGAGATGATACGCAAGCTATCTTATATATGTAAAGTTTCTATTTTACTACATGAAAATATGCTCTCAAGAAACTTTCTGAAAAATAAATAAAACTAAAACAAACCAATTGATAACAATTCATCACATATCATAGCTTGTGTAACATCTGACTGGACTTCTTAGTTACTCGAGTAATATAATATTGTACTATTTATTTCTAATCACTGGAGCTGTATTGAATTTCACCATGTTTAAACAATTATTAATTTATATCCACTATGCTGGAGTCACTGCGAAATCTTTTGAGATTATATGCAAGCTATCTTATATATGCAAAGTTTCTATTTTACTTCATGAATATATGCTTTCAAGAGACTTTTTGACAAATAAATAAAACTAAAACAAACAAATTGATAACAATTCATCACATATGATAGCTTGTGTGTGATCCGAATGGACTTCTCAGTTACTCGAGTAATATAAGACTAGCAACAGATACCTCGCTCGCTAACGCTCACTCGGTTGTATTTTGATCGTGCTTATTTTAGATGAGTATATGTAAAATAGTTACACAGCCTTTTTTCTTTAAAGTTAAATGTGACATTTTTATGTTCATTTTTTAAATGAAAAACATTACATTTTTTAAATAATTAGTAAACCAATTGGGTTTATCAAGGCAGAAATTGCATTTTTATAGATACACCAAATTCGCTGTGTAAAGTTGAAGTTTATATGCATATAAATTTAAATTTTCTTGGATTAAAGCCCTTCGACAACTTTTATCCTGCAAGGAGTTTTTTGTATTTGCACCTGTTTTAAGCCTATTTTTGATAATATTTTAATATTTTACTTAATGAATGTGTTAAAAATCATCAAAAAAGAATATTTTTTATAATATATTTTATAAACATGACATTTCACATAATATTTTATAAAAATTACAAAAATATTTTTATAACCGTACTCTACCCTTAACACCAACAATGATAATTTGCGCATTGCGAAGAGGATTATGGTATAATTAATGTGGTAACTGAGATGTCGTTTTTGTAAAAAAAAATTGAGAAATAAACAAAATATGATAGTTAACTACCAAAGTTTTAAAATTAATCAAAATTTCTTTAAAATTACATGTAACTACTATTGTACAGACGATTGAAAAGAGTGTGAGAACTCGATATATTTTGTGTCGACTTTCCAATATTTTGGTTTTTTAAAAGAGGTTATAGATTAAAAAAAACATCAAAGACAGAACTGAAAATAAAGTTCAACTGAAAACTTGATCATCTAATGACTATCAATTATTTCGTGACATTCAAAGAATCCGTCAAATGTCAATCATTCGTGAGATTTCGACTCTTTTCATCATTATTGCAGGGGTCCTTTATAGTATATGAGCGGGCAATCGTTTCAAAAAGGCATCTCGAATCTTGATCTCGCGTAGACGAGTTGAAAAGATGCGAGAACTCCATATGTTTTGTGTCGACTTTCCAATGTTTTCGTTTTATTTGATAATTTTAAATAACTATTTATACATTATTGGATGAGAGTTAGGCTCTTGGATAGTGTATTTAATGAAAACCTGACGTCGTTTCTGCAGACCAAGACATGTTGAACTGAAGTCATTTAGATTTTTCGTGTATAGTTGTAACACACGCTCCGTAAAATATATTTATGCTTCCAGCGTTAGCCAACATATGAATATTGTATTCGACTCTTACGGCGAGGATGTGCTGGTAAGGTATACATTTCAAAAATCATATATTTTTTCAATGCATGATCCATTTAATAGTAACATAATAAGGGCTCTGTAACAGTGTAAGTTAAGGAAAGAAAAGTATACTGTTAAATTTTGACGCTAATAATGTTATTATAAAGGTGTGTGTGCATGTGATCAGAAAGAAAGTGAAATATGTCCATATATTTAATATATTTAAAATGCACACACATAAAATAATTTCCATTTGGGGGGGTATCGTAATTTTAAATAAATTGATGTAATATAATGTGTTTACAGAATACATAAAATATAAGCATGTTATATACTCTCATAAATTATATTTTTCTTTAATGGCGGTGGTAACATTTTTTATAAAGTGGTATATAATACTGTCGTTGTGTTATATATGATTTTAATTTGTATGTGAATGTAGTATTATTTCAAAGTGATGGTTTCTATAATGTATATTTAAAAATTTTGGTATTTAATAGAATCTGTATAGTAATTGTTATTATAAAATTGAGTGTTATGAAAATCATTTTTTACGCACGTTGGGTGAGTGATTGTATCTAAATGGCGGCTCTGTCGAAATATTTTATACATGATATATGCAAATATAATTCTAATTGTAAAATTTTAACAAATTTAAGTTTTTAAATAATAATTTTAAATACCTGTTTATACGTTATTATAAGAATTAAACTTTCGGTCGTTGTATTTTGGGAAACTCTGATTCTTTTTTGAAGTCTGTAAGTTTTGTCGAACGGCAGGCTATTATCAATTATTTTGCATATTTATTTTAATGATTCAGTAGTAGTAATATTTCAATGGATTTTTTTATATTTCATTTTTTTTATTTATTATAACTAATGTAATGATTTGTCATTTAGAATATGATATGTTGCAGCCGATTTTCAATTGTATTTTAATGATTTTCAGCGCAAACAATTATTAATTATTTTGCATATTCACTTTAATCATTCAATAGTTGTAATATTTTAATGTTTTTTTTCATACTTCCATTTTTATTTATTTATAAAATTTATATAAAATGTGTATAAATTTTCGTCTACACATTTACAATACTTTTTTAAACACTATATTGTTAGTGTAAATTTTGTGTTTATTTTTTAATGTATCATTTTCTATTTTTGCATTGTTTAACAGTAATATTTTTAAATTTTTTCTACTTTTAGCTCTTGAAAGAGCTACGTATAATTGACCATGGCTAAAAATTGGAGATGGTAAATAGATACCAACTTGTTTGTATGACTGTCCTTGTGATTTGTCATATTGTGAATAGTTCATTGCAAAACCTAATCGAATAGGAAATTGTTTTCTGCGCATGTTGAATGGTATATCTTCTTTAGATGGTGACAAAGTGATTCTTGGTATTAAAACTAATTTTCCAATTTTTTTTCCGCTTATAATTTCTGCTTTAATTAAATGTTTCATAAGTTTTGTTACTAATAATCTTGTTCCATTACAAAGACCTTCATTCACATTTAAATTTCTTAGAAGAATTACTATTGCACCTACTTTTAATTGTAATTTATGTAGAGGAAGTCCATTAGGTGTAAGGGAATTAAGAAATTCTGTAGGTAACATGACATCTAAGTTTTCTCCATTATCATCTTCTGCTGTATCTACACTTAAGTATTCAATAATTTGCCCTTCCATTATAGCCAAAATTTTATTATTTATTTCAATTACGTCGTTGTTGATGAAGGCTAATATAAGTTTATCATTTAAATCTTTATCATTTATTTTTATTTCGTTTTCAAAAATTTCTGCAATGATATCATTTTCTTTTGTTATTAAATCAAGAGGGATTTGAAGCAGTTCATTTTCTTCTTCATACATATTTAAGGGGATGCCATACCTGAATTAAATCCTACTATGCCGACACCTGTATAGTACACGCACTATTTCTCCTATTACTATTATCTAATACAATGACAACCTACAAACGCAGTGGAGGCATATTTGTAATACATATATTAAATAAATTATAAGTACAAAAGTTTGAATTGTGCTAAAATGTGCTTATAATTTGAAAAATACGATCTCAAACATAACCTCTCTTAGTTAACAGGCAACAACGATTTAATTGAATTTTGTAAAAACTGGATAGATTTCTAACAAATACAGTGCAGGCGCACAATTTCACGATATTGATAAATGTTGGAACACTAAAAAAAACAGTCAAAAGTGCACGATGAAGAAATAAATTGAAAAATACGACTGATACAAAGACGTTGGGAAGCTGGTACTAGATATTTGTGATGGAAATAAATATAGATTGCAATTACAAGCATCAAGAAACAAAGTAGAGGCAACATTTTACATTACCTTAGAATCATTTTTCAGTAAAACCTAGAGGAATACATAATCAATTGAAAAATTATTTGAAAAATAAAAAAGATATTCATTCCTTCTAAAATTGTGTAATTTAGCAGACCGAAGAGTAAGAAAAAGTTTAGCTACGTAGTTTGAAAATCCACCAGTAGGTGGCGACGCTAAGCGTTTCCAGTTATGTATTATTTCATTCGTGGTGGAATAGGCGACGGATTCTATAGGAGGTCCGTGCACGATCGGGCCGTTTGCCGCACGCACATCGTAATTTCAAATACATTCTACTGTACCGACACTGAATGTTGGGTGCATTATTTGTTTAATTCCAATTACTTAACATAATGACAGCTACAAAACGGGGTAGAGGAACATTTTTAGAATAGATTTAAAGTAAATTAAAAGTACAAAAGTTGAATTTATGGCTATATATCGTTAAAATTTGAAAAATACGAATTGAAACATAACCTCTCTCATTCTACAGCGAGGGATTCTATAGGAGGAGCGTGCACCGATTTGGGCCGTCTGCCGCACGCACTTCGTACTTTCAAATACATTGTACTATGTCGACACTGAATGTTGAGTGCACTATTTGTTTAATTCCAATTATTTAACATAATGGCAGCTAGAAAACAGGTTAGAGGCATATTATTAATATACATTTTAAGTGTATAACAAGTACAAAAGTTGAATTTATGATAAAATATCGTTAAAATTTGAAAAATTCGAGTTGAAACATAACCTCTCTTTGTCAACAGGCAACAACGATTTATTTTAATATTGTAAAAACGGTGCAGATACATAAGTTCACGATATTGGTAAAAGTAGGAATACTAAAAAAGCAGACAAAAGTGCACGACAAAAAATTAAAAGAAAAATACGATGAATACTAAGACGGTAGAAAGCTTGTATTATATATTCTGGATGGAATAAACGTTTCTCCGTTATACGTCAGTTCTAAAAAAGTATGTGCTATCCACTTTTATCACTTTTATTTGAAATACCGTATTTTGTTGGTTTTTTTATGTCAATTCGGATAGTTTAACGTTGGCTATATAGTAACTGAAAATTTCAAAATTAATATCAATAAGGACAAAATGATAATAAGAAAATAAAAATCGATTCCACTCCATAACATTGTGCAGCAATTAGTAATAATTTAATAGCTATTCGACGGATACCTGCGAGGCGAGACAATCTCAGCGACGCGCCGAGCGTGTCTCGCCTCGCAGGATTACCCGCAACAATAATCAATCGCTGAAGTCTTCCAAGAAATAGTATTACTGTGAATACATGACTAAAAATAATTTTCGGTTTACCTACACAAACACTGCTATAATAAAGATATAAAATTTGTTACAATATATTATGTGTGTGCTTACAACATATCAGTGGATATCTACGAGGCGAGACATTCTCGGCGCGTCGGTTAGATTGTCTCGCCTAGTAGATATCCATCGCGAACTAAAAAGCAGCCATCCGAGAAAAAGTATTTTTTTTATATATAAAATACTAAAAATAATTTTCGGTTTACATTCACAAACACTGCTATAATAAAAATATAAAATTTGTTACAAAATATTATGTGTTTGCTTATAACATAACGGCGGATATCTACGAGGCGAGACACTATCGGCGCGTCGTCCAGACTGTCTCGCCTCGTAGATATCCATCGAGAACTAAAAAGCAGCCATCCGAGAAAAAGTATTTTTTTTATATATAAAATACTAAAAATAATTTTCGGTTTACATTCACAAACACTGCTATAAAAAAATATAAAATTTGTTACAATATATTATGTGTTTGCTTATAACATATCGGTGGATATCTACGAGGCGAGACACTCTCGGCGCGTCGTCCAGATTGTCTCGCCTCGAAGATATGCATCGAGAACTAAAAAGCAGCCATCCGAGAAAAAGTATTTTTTTTATATATAAAATACTAAACATAATTTTCGGGTTACCTTCACAAACACTGCTACAAAAAAAAAATAAAATTTGTTACAATATATTATGTGTTTGCTTATAACATATCGGTGGATATCTACGAGGCGAGACAATCTAAACAATGCGCCGTGGGTGTCTCGCCTCGAAGGTTCTACGCGGCAATAATTAGTCGTCGCAGCGTTCCGAGAAAAAGTATTTTTTGTATATATATGACTAAAAATAATTTTCGGTTTACCTACACAAACACTGCTACAAAAAAAATAAAATTTGTTACAATATATTATGTGTTTCCTTATAACATATCGGTGGATATCTACGAGGCGAGACACTATCGGCGCGTCGTCTAGATTGTCTCGCCTCGTAGATATCCATCGAGAATTAAAAAGCAGCTATCCGAGAAAAAGTATTTTTTGTGTATATATTACTAAAAATAATTTACGCTTCACCTTCACAAACACTGCTAGAATAAAAATATAAAATTTGTAACAATAAATTATGAGTTTGCTTTTTAGTCTCGGTGGATATCTACGAGGCGAGACAATCTAAACAATGCGCCGTGGGTGTCTCGCCTCGAAGGTTCTACGCGGCAATAATCAGTCGCCGCAGCGTTCCGAGAAAAAGAATTTTTTGTGTATATATGACTAAAAATAATTTTCGGTTTACCTACACAAACACTGCTATAAAAAAATATAAAATTTGTTACAATATATTATGTGTTTGCTTATAACATATCGGTGGATATCTACGAGGCGAGACAATCTAAACAATGCGCCGTGGGTGTCTCGCCTCGAAGGATCTACGCGGCAATAATCAGTCGTCGCAGCGTTCCGAGAAAAAGTATTTTTTGTATATATAAAATACTAAAAATAATTTTCGGTTTACCTTCACAAACACTGCTATAAAAAATATAAAATTTGTTACAATATATTATGTGTTTGCTTATAACATATCGGTGGATATCTTCGAGGCAGACACTCTCGGCGCGTCGTCCAGATTGTCCTCGCCTCGTAGATATCCAACGAGAACTAAAAAGCAGCCATCCGAGAAAAAGCATTTTTTGTATATATAAAATACTAAAAATAATTTTCGGTTTACATACACAAACACTGCTATAAAAAATATAAAATTTGTTACAATATATTTGTGTTTGCTTATAACATATCGGGGGATATCTACGAGTCGAGACACTCTCGGCGCGTCGTCCAGATTGTCTCGCCTCGTAGATATGCATCAAGAACTAAAAAAGCAGCCATCCGAGAAAAAGTATTTTTTGTGTATATAAATACTAAACATAATTCGAGGCCAGACACTCTCGGCGCGTCGTCCAGATTGTCTCGCCTCGTAGATATCCAACGAGAACTAAAAAGCAGCCATCCGAGAAAAAGCATTTTTTGTATATATAAAATACTAAAAATAATTTTCGGTTTACATACACAAACACTGCTATAAAAAAATATAAAATTTGTTACAATATATTGTGTTTGCTTATAACATATCGGTGGATATCTACGAGGCGAGACACTCTCGGCGCGTCGTCCAGATTGTCTCGCCTCGTAGATATGCATCAAGAACTAAAAAGCAGCCATCCGAGAAAAAGTATTTTTTGTGTATATAAAATACTAAACATAATTTTCGGGTTACCTTCACAAACACTGCCACAAAAAAGAAATAAAATTTGTTACAATATATTATGTGTTTGCTTATAACATATCGGTGGATATCTACGAGGCGAGACAATCTAAACAATGCGCCGTGGGTGTCTCGCCTCGAAGGTTCTACGCGGCAATAATTAGTCGTCGCAGCGTTCCGAGAAAAAGTATTTTTTGTTTATATATGACTAAAAATAATTTTCGGTTTACCTACACAAACACTGCTACAAAAAAAATAAAATTTGTTACAATATATTATGTGTTTCCTTATAACATATCGGTGGATATCTACGAGGCGAGACACTATCGGCGCGTCGTCCAGATTGTCTCGCCTCGTAGATATCCATCGAGAATTAAAAAGCAGCTATCCGAGAAAAAGTATTTTTTGTGTATATATTACTAAAAATAATTTACGCTTCACCTTCACAAACACTGCTAGAATAAAAATATAAAATTTGTAACAATAAATTATGAGTTTGCTTTTTAGTCTCGATGGATATCTACGAGGCGAGACAATCTAAACAATGCGCCGTGGGTGTCTCGCCTCGAAGGTTCTACGCGGCAATAATCAGTCGCCGCAGCGTTCCGAGAAAAAGAATTTTTTGTGTATATATGACTAAAAATAATTTTCGGTTTACCTACACAAACACTGCTATAAAAAATATAAAATTTGTTACAATATATTATGTGTTTGCTTATAACATATCGGTGGATATCTACGAGGCGAGACACTCTCGGCGCGTCGTCCAGATTGTCTCGCCTCGAAGATATGCATCGAGAACTAAAAAGCAGCCATCCGAGAAAAAGTATTTTTTTTTATATATAAAATACTAAACATAATTTTCGGTGTACCTTCACAAACACTGCTACAAAAAAAAAATAAAATTTGTTACAATATATTATGTGTTTGCTTATAACATATCGGTGGATATCTACGAGGCGAGACAATCTAAACAATGCGCCGTGGGTGTCTCGCCTCGAAGGTTCTACGCGGCAATAATTAGTCGTCGCAGCGTTCCGAGAAAAAGTATTTTTTTGTATATATATGACTAAAAATAATTTTCGGTTTACCTACACAAACACTGCTACAAAAAAATAAAATTTGTTACAATATATTATGTGTTTCCTTATAACATATCGGTGGATATCTACGAGGCGAGACACTCTCGGCGCGTCGTCCAGATTGTCTCGCCTCGTAGATATGCATCGAGAACTAAAAAGCAGCCATCCGAGAAAAAGTATTTTTTGTGTATATAAAATACTAAACATAATTTTCGGGTTACCTTCACAAACACTGCTACAAAAAAAAATAAAATTTGTTACAATATATTATGTGTTTGCTTATAACATATCGGTGGATATCTACGAGGCGAGACAATCTAAACCATGCGCCGTGGGTGTCTCGCCTCGAAGGTTCTACGCGGCAATAATTAGTCGTCGCAGCGTTCCGAGAAAAAGTATTTTTTGTATATATGACTAAAAATAATTTTCGGTTTACCTACACAAACACTGCTATAAAAAAATATAAAATTTGTTACAATATATTATGTGTTTGCTTATAACATATCGGTGGATATCTACGAGGCGAGACAATCTAAACAATGCGCCGTGGGTGTCTCGCCTCGAAGGATCTACGCGGCAATAATCAGTCGTCGCAGCGTTCCGAGAAAAAGTATTTTTTGTATATATAAAATACTAAAAATAATTTTCGGTTTACCTTCACAAACACTGCTATAAAAAAATATAAAATTTGTTACAATATATTATGTGTTTGCTTATAACATATCGGTGGATATCTTCGAGGCCAGACACTCTCGGCGCGTCGTCCAGATTGTCTCGCCTCGTAGATATCCAACGAGAACTAAAAAGCAGCCATCCGAGAAAAAGCATTTTTTGTATATATAAAATACTAAAAATAATTTTCGGTTTACATACACAAACACTGCTATAAAAAAATATAAAATTTGTTACAATATATTGTGTGTTTGCTTATAACATATCGGTGGATATCTACGAGGCGAGACACTCTCGGCGCGTCGTCCAGATTGTCTCGCCTCGTAGATATGCATCAAGAACTAAAAAGCAGCCATCCGAGAAAAAGTATTTTTTGTGTATATAAAATACTAAACATAATTTTCGGGTTACCTTCACAAACACTGCCACAAAAAGAAATAAAATTTGTTACAATATATTATGTGTTTGCTTATAACATATCGGTGGATATCTACGAGGCGAGACAATCTAAACAATGCGCCGTGGGTGTCTCGCCTCGAAGGTTCTACGCGGCAATAATTAGTCGTCGCAGCGTTCCGAGAAAAAGTATTTTTTGTTTATATATGACTAAAAATAATTTTCGGTTTACCTACACAAACACTGCTACAAAAAAATAAAATTTGTTACAATATATTATGTGTTTCCTTATAACATATCGGTGGATATCTACGAGGCGAGACACTATCGGCGCGTCGTCCAGATTGTCTCGCCTCGTAGATATCCATCGAGAATTAAAAAGCAGCTATCCGAGAAAAAGTATTTTTTGTGTATATATTACTAAAATAATTTACGCTTCACCTTCACAAACACTGCTAGAATAAAAATATAAAATTTGTAACAATAAATTATGAGTTTGCTTTTTAGTCTCGATGGATATCTACGAGGCGAGACAATCTAAACAATGCGCCGTGGGTGTCTCGCCTCGAAGGTTCTACGCGGCAATAATCAGTCGCCGCAGCGTTCCGAGAAAAAGAATTTTTTGTGTATATATGACTAAAAATAATTTTCGGTTTACCTACACAAACACTGCTATAAAAAAATATAAAATTTGTTACAATATATTATGTGTTTGCTTATAACATATCTGTGGATATCTACGAGGCGAGACAATCTAAACAATGCGCCGTGGGTGTCACGCCTCGAAGGATCTACGCGGCAATAATCAGTCGTCGCAGCGTTCCGAGAAAAAGTATTTTTTGTATATATAAAATACTAAAAATAATTTTCGGTTTACCTTCACAAACACTGCTATAAAAAAATATAAAATTTGTTACAATATATTATGTGTTTGCTTATAACATATCGGTGGATATCTACGAGGCGAGACACTCTCGGCGCGTCGTCCAGATTGTCTCGCCTCGTAGATATCCAACGAGAACTAAAAAGCAGCCATCCGAGAAAAAGCATTTTTTGTATATATAAAATACTAAAAATAATTTTCGGTTTACATTCACAAACACTGCTATAAAAAATATAAAATTTGTTATATGATAAATGAATTTATTGATCTCCACAAGCCAAAGAAATATTCCTCACAACTCAAGTAAGGCGGACTGTATTAATACCAGCCACTATAGAAACCTCACAGGATGAGTGTTTGAAAAAAGACTAAGACAAGCTAATTAAAAAAAAATATATAAAATTTAATTGATTGTAATATAAAATTAATAAAAACTTAAAAAGATGGAAAAAAAAAAACGAAAAGAAAATTTATTGTATTTCGCCCTGAGTATGCCTGGTGGGCTCATCAGTAGAGTCCAGGCATCTCGTCTCTAGATACAGATGAAAGATATACAAATTTTTGAAAATCAGCTCTATCCCGACGAGGAAGACATGGGGTATATATGCCCTACCGATAGCAAACTTTATTAAGCGCCACATATTAACAGGTAGCCCCAATATGTGGCGCTTAATAAAGTTTGCTATCGGTAGGGCATATATACCCCATGTCTTCCTCGTCGGGATAGAGCTGATTTTCAAAAATTTGTATATCTTTCATCTGTATCTAGAGACGAGATGC
Source organism: Theocolax elegans (assembly GCA_026168455.1). Classification (NCBI taxonomy): domain Eukaryota; kingdom Metazoa; phylum Arthropoda; class Insecta; order Hymenoptera; family Cerocephalidae; genus Theocolax; species Theocolax elegans. The sequence continues at coordinate 763,313 of CM047430.1, read as the reverse complement.
CTGGACTCTACTGATGAGCCCACCAGGCATACTCAGGGCGAAATACAATACATTTTCTTTTCTTTTTTTATTTTTTTTTTTCCATCTTTTTAAGTTTTTATTAATTTTATATTACAATCAATTAAATTTTATATATTTTTTTTGACTTAGCTTGTCTTAGTCTTTTTTCAAACACTCATCCTGTGAGGTTTCTATAGTGGCTGGTATTAATACAGTCCGCCTTACTTGAGTTGTGAGGAATATTTCTTTGGCTTGTGGAGATCAATAAATTCATTTATCATATAACTTATAATATAAACAAGCAATAAATTCACGAATTTTCAAAATATAAAATTTGTTACAATATATTGTGTGTTTGCTTATAACATATCGGTGGATATCTACGAGGCGAGACACTCTCGGCGCGTCGTCCAGATTGTCTCGCCTCGTAGATATGCATCAAGAACTAAAAAGCAGCCATCCGAGAAAAAGTATTTTTTGTGTATATAAAATACTAAACATAATTTTCGGGTTACCTTCACAAACACTGCTACAAAAAAAAATAAAATTTGTTACAATATATTATGTGTTTGCTTATAACATATCGGTGGATATCTACGAGGCGAGACAATCTAAACAATGCGCCGTGGGTGTCTCGCCTCGAAGGTTCTACGCGGCAATAATTAGTCGTCGCAGCGTTCCGAGAAAAAGTATTTTTTGTATATATATGACTAAAAATAATTTTCGGTTTACCTACACAAACACTGCTACAAAAAAAATAAAATTTGTTACAATATATTATGTGTTTCCTTATAACATATCGGTGGATATCTACGAGGCGAGACACTATCGGCGCGTCGTCCAGATTGTCTCGCCTCGTAGATATCCATCGAGAATTAAAAAGCAGCTATCCGAGAAAAAGTATTTTTTGTGTATATATTACTAAAAATAATTTACGCTTCACCTTCACAAACACTGCTAGAATAAAAATATAAAATTTGTAACAATAAATTATGAGTTTGCTTTTTAGTCTCGATGGATATCTACGAGGCGAGACAATCTAAACAATGCGCCGTGGGTGTCTCGCCTCGAAGGTTCTACGCGGCAATAATCAGTCGCCGCAGCGTTCCGAGAAAAAGTATTTTTTGTGTATATGTGACTAAAAATAATTTTCGGTTTACCTACACAAACACTGCTACAAAAAAAAATAAAATTTGTTACAATATATTATGTGTTTCCTTATAACATAACGGCGGATATCTACGAGGCGAGACACTATCGGCGCGTCGTCCAGATTGTCTCGCCTCGTAGCTCGTACACATCTCGCCTCGGGTACGACATCCCCTTAAACGTTTACCTTCACCTACATTTAATAACCATTGTCTAAAATAATTGTCATTATCTGTCACTCGAAGATTTTCATTTAGTGTCATACGTATAAAATTCGGCCATAAGTAACTGTTTTTAACTGAATTTTCAATAACTTCAGTACGACTACTATGTCGTATAACTGGTAATGTTTGCCTAAAATCGCCTGAAACAACCAACATTTTACCACCAAATATTTTTTTATTATTACATATATCTTGAAATAGGCGATTGACTGCTTCAAAAGCATATTTCGATGTCATAGATATTTCATCCCATATTATAATTTGAACTTCTTTTAAATTTTTACCATCTATTGAATTAGATTTAATATTACATATAGTACATTCTGTGATATTAAGTGTAACGGTGTGCTAGCTCGGGGAAAACTTATTGAGTCGCCCGTCTTACGTACCTGTAGTTCGTGGCGAACGAGATTGTATGATCTCGCCGTCTAGATATCAAGTACTCGATGACTCAATGCAGTTCATAGCTATATCTACGTTGTTTACAAAATCTTTCCCGCGCAGCGGCTGCGGTTACCTGTCCGCACACTTGCCGTTAAAGTTGTATGGAAATCGATTTCCGATTTCCAACAACAACAGGTAAAACAATGCTATTCTTTCCTAAAATGGACCGCGGAAAGAAAATTAAACGTGAGTCCGCGAGAATTCGTATCTTGAAATACGACTCGAAGGAAGACGGAGGAACAAATATATACGCCGGTTAGAAATAAATATAAATCAACACGAGTTGAAATAGATTAACGATTAACAGATTTATTTAAATAAAAAAACAAATGATTAAACACAATAACATTTATTAATATGTTCGAGGTCTATGCGCACGAAGGTTGAGTCGAAAACATCGACTCAACACGAGAGGGGAAAGGGGTACGCGAACTAACTAACTTAAAATTATTCGCACGATCGCGTTAAATAAAACATGTAATAATTACTCGCGCGAAAGTGGTACCACTTACTTTTATTTATTGTCTTCGGACCTCGAATATCAAAAAGGTAGAAAAACTCCTCTCTCTCGCTGTCTCTTTATCGTCCAAATGTAAAATGTCGGTGGGAGAATACCTCGACCACCGATCACTTTATTTTATGTCCGTGTGCAGAACCACTACACTATAACACACCGTAAAAAGAATAACTCACGGTATGACTAACCGATAAAGATAACTCGGATCAGGTCTTCGGTATATAAAAAGTATATTTCCACGGAGTTATCTCGTCACACGTATAATCGTGATCTATCGTGTCGTGCGCGCGCGACTCTCTCCCGAATTCTGACTATCATTGCGCGGGTATCAGCCGTTCGCGCCGTTGGCTATGCCTATATCTATATATAGCGCTCGTGTTTACCTACCTAATTCGTATAATGGTGAGTGAATATCACTTACCATTACATAATGGGTAGTTTAAATGTTGTGTGTACTGTGTTCCCGTTATGGAATAAATTGCTGCAATCCCTGTCCAAGCAAGACATAAAAATGAAATGTTTGAGAATTTAAGATAGTCTATTAGAACATTAAGTAAACAGCTTTTCCCACTCCTCCTGGTCCATCAATAAAAAAACTTTTTTGGTCTTCAATTTTTAAATGTTGCACGATAGTATCAAAAATGTCTTTGTTATGATTTTTTTAAGTTTTCAAAGAATAACTCACGGTATGACTAACGATAAGATAACTCGGATCAGGTCTTCGGTATATAAAAGTATATTTCCACGGAGTTAATCTCGTCACACGTATAATCGTGATCTATCGTGTCGTGCTGCGCGCGACTCTCTCCCGAATTCTGACTATCATTGCGCGGGTATCAGCCGTTCGCGCCGTTGGCTATGCCTATATCTATATATAGCGCCTCGTGTTTACCCTACCTAATTCGTATACTGGTGAGTGAATATCACTTACCATTACATAAGTGGTAGTTTAAATGTTGTGTGTACTGTTTTCCCGTTATGTAATAAATTTGCTGCAATCCCTGTCCAAGCAAGACATAAAATGAAATGTTTGAGATTTAAGATAGTCTCATTAGAACATTAAGTAAACAGCTTTTCCCACTTCCTCCTGGTCCATCAATAAAAAAACTTTTTTTGTCTTCAATTTTTAAATGTTGCACGATAGTATCAAAAATGTCTTTGTTATGATTTTTTAAAGAATTTACTTTGACGTTTATTTCAGTAAATGTGCAACTTTTGTTATGTGTTGTTGATTTATCAGCATAATCTTCTATAAATGTAGTTATAACGGGTAAATTAAAATTATTTAAAGAATATCCATTCAATTGTAGGTTCTTATGAATAATGTTTAATGCTAGGTTTTCATCAGCATTTTGTTCATATTTTGGGTGGTAAAAAAAGTGTTTCTATTTTTCGTACAAATCTCTTGCATTAATAGGATTGTGAAAAATACAAATATTTGCAAATAATTCACAAAGAGCAGTAGGAAAGTGTAATTGTGTTGCTTCTTCCAAACATCTGTCCCATTCTTTATCTTCATTAACCAAATGTCTAGCTATAGAAGCTTCTTAAAATGTAGAATAAATTATATCATCAACAGTACGTAAATCCTGAAATGATGATACTCCTTTGACATGTAAAAGTAATAATCTTATAAAATATCGTTTTTGATCCTTTGGATTCACTAAATACATTCTGCTTAATACAGGTTTTTTTGTTTTTTTTTCTTTTATTCCATGTTTTTGAATTATTATCAAATACATAATTTAATGGTATTTCGGAATATAAATAATTTCGTGCATCAAAATCGATTTGATTTAATTTTAAGTATGCTGTTAATGTCGTTTCTACATTTTTTTTTAAATTTCTGTTTCTTTTCCTTCTTTAAAATACACTTCTTGTTCATCTTCATTGTGAATAGCTAATCTTATTATGGTATGTGAAAGTTCGTGTAGAGGGTATTCTAATAGTATTATATTCATTGCTTTCAATATCTTCATCATGAGTTAAATTAGAACTGTCTTTTGATCTTATACCTGTGTCACGTATTTCTATGTTCGCACAGTCATGTCCTTTATAACACTATTTAAATAAGTATTTTATACATTGGACTGTTGAGCATACTTCGACATTAATGTGACAATTAAATTTTAACAATAAATAAGGATTATACGAAACAACAAACCGATTATCAGCTATTCTATTGTGGTATTTACCTTTATAATTGATTTTTTTAATATCATTTCTTCTTATATATAATGGATATCCTGATGAATTAAAAGTTGTTTTGTTATTAAATTTTTTTGGAAAATTTTTCGTACATTTTTTTGTGTCTTTACTCATGCAAGGTGAACTCATGTTTTGCTCTCCACAGGGTCCATGAATCATAAACTGTTTTACAATATTATACAACCGTGGATAGATATCTTCGTTTTGAATTTCTGCGTTTATGAGTTCATCTACTTTTTCGGGAGTATTAATGTTATAATTTTTATCTAAAAATTATAGCATATGCATGTGAGGAAGTCCACGTTTTTGAAATTCGATAACATAAGTGTAGGCGATACAATTTCCTAAAACACCTTGCTTAATTACCAATTCTTTAAATTCTTTTATTTTTTGATGAAATACCTTAAATACTAAATCTGGTCTATCAATTACAGTTTCATATTTTTTTAAATGTTCAGTTATTTCTTTTCAGTTTGGATTACATGTCATTGTTATAAATAAGTCAGGTTTTCCGTAACGATTTACTATACTCATTGAGTCAATGTAATTTTGTTTTAGGAATCTTGAACTTCCAACAAAATTTGATGGCAAAATAAACATTTTTCCAATTTTTATATTTTCAGATTCCTTTTTCTTGTGTAAATAATCCATTACACCTTTATAATAATCGCTTCTTAAAATATCTTGGTTTTTCTTTACAAAATATAATTTTGATTGTTCATTTTTTACAAATGCATCAATTGTAAACTGTTGAGAAACTTTTCCCATATTAAGGTATGGATTAAATCCATTTCTCATAGAAAGTCTGTAATTATAAAATTGCAAACATGAAATATTGTTTTTCTTATATTTGCATTTCATATTAGGCATCCATCCATATCCTCCATTTGGATAAATAAGTGGGTATGTCATTGGATCAGTGTGTTTACTTATTAAAGGAATACTAATTGGATTGTCATATTTTGAATATATTACTATATCCCGCTTTGAAGTAGGCAGTCCATTTATTCCTACAAATACCATTGCAACTTCATTACAAGTAACTTCATTATATATATATTTTTATCTAATTTTTCTTCTAATATTCTAATTTTTCTTTTTCTACCTCATACATCATTTTATAAGCTTTAGCATAAGGATTAACATTTCTAATTAAGCTATCTAATTTACTTGACAATTCTAATTTTGTATCTAAATTATTTTTAAAACTTTTTCTTTCAGCTGCAGCTAATTCATTATCTAGAACATACAATTGCCCATATTTTCGAGCTTCATTTTCATTTAAGATTCAGATAACTTATCAAAATTAGCTCCAAAGCTTGCAACAGCTAACGCATTATTATATAGCCGAATATTTTTGCGAAAATTAATACTATCTTCCGATATTCCTGTAGCTAATTGCTTTAATTCTTCCGGATAGGGAGGCATTTTCGGTAAGTCTACGTTTCAATTAGAAAATTCTTTACCTAGTGTATATTCAAAAACAAAATGTTTAGTATTACAAGTTTACAAGTTTCAGACATATAACCTAAATTGTTTTCAATAATTATTTTTTCATCAAAATCTACATCTGCTATTCGACCTATTATTTTGGATTTACTTACTAATTTTACATTTTGTTCATTTTTAATTAAAATACGTTTATTTAATTCTTTATAATTTATACCCTTTTTGGTATTAATTGGTTTATCATATACGTTAAAAAATTTTCGTTCATCAATTTTTAATTTTTTAAGCAATATGATTGGTATTTCCATGTCTTTGTCATTTTTCATACCTATGCGTCTTTTTAAATTTTTTTGTAAATGGTTTTATACTAATTTATCGATATCATTTTTTCTACTTTCGTTTAATATTTTTCCATTTAATTTTTTCTTTTCATTTTTTTTACATTGATCAGTATTTTCATTATAATAAATATGTTGTTTTTGTAATGCTTCTTTTTCTCGTTCATTTTTTATTTCGTCACTATTTATTTTTTGTCTTTTCATCATGGTTTGCTGTTTTTCTCTTTAGTTCTTTTTCTTCTATTTTGCCGTCGTTAGCTATTTTTACTTATTTACATAAGCTTCTTTTTTCGTAATGCTCCTTTTTCTCGTTCATTTTATTTCCTCACTATTTTTCGTAATGCTTCTTTTCTCGTTCATTTTTTATTTCCTCACTATTTATTTTTGTCTTTTCATCATGGTTTGCTGTTTTCTCTTTATTCTTTTTCTTCTATTTTGCCGTCATTACTATCTTTACTCCTCATATAAGCTTCTTTTTTATGCAACGCTTCTTTTTCTCGTTCATTTTTTATATCGATACAGCTAATTGTATGCCTTTTTATCATAGTTTGCTGTTTTATTTTTAGCTGTTTTATTTCTATATCATTAAATTGTTTATTTTTATTTTTTTGATAAAATGAACTATAAGTTGGTATTTCATAGTCTATTTCCATTGGGGTAATAGAATCAACGGAAATGATTTTATCTTTATTATATAAATTCATTATTGTTTGTTGTTCAGAATTAAATTTCTGTTGAAAATTATATTCTATTATTTTTATTTCTACTACATTGAAATTCAATTTTTTTTTCATCAATACAACAAATATGAATCATGTATCTTTTGATTGGTATTGTTGAAATATTATAGTTTATATTTTGTAAAATTGGAAACATCGTAATACTACGTGTTTCGTATATTTTTAGTAAATGTGAACGCATTTGGGAAATATCATAGTTTAAACTGCATGGGCATAAATTAAATACAATGGAGACAGCAAAAGCTATCGCGAAAATTCCACAATCATAACTATTGGTTTGAAATTGCACTGTTTCAAAAACAATTTTTAATTGTTGACTATCTGGAAATAATCTATTGATGTATACTTTATGTTCATTTTGCAAATATTTAGCATTTAAACTATCATAAATGTGTATCGTTCTATTATTGTAATACATACAAATCCAATGACCTTTTTCATATTTTCCAGAAAATAACAATTGAATGTATTCATTATTCATTTGAACTGAGTTAATATTATATTGTTTTTGAACTAAAAGAGTTGTTTGCATATTGAATGGTGTACATGATTTAAGGATGTTATTAAATTCTAATATGTGTTCATCATTTAACATAGAAGCATCGTCGCTATATGGTTCAATCGTTTTTACAACTAATATTTTTATTTCCGTCAAACCCATTATAAAAATGGTTTATTTTACAAAATGATTCACAATTATAAAAATAATATTAATAATTTGTTTCAATTGTTTAATAATAATTATAATTTTTTTTATTTTTCTAAACGATTATTTTAAATTTTTTATTAATATTTTTTTGTAAAGCAGAAAAAAATAAAATATAAATTATTAGAAAACAGTGTTTATAAGAAAGTAGCTTCAATGTAATGAATTAAATATAGTTAATATAAATTTAATATTTTATAAATACTAATATTATACATACCCTAGTGGAAATACATTTTCGATGAAAATGCTCCAAAGTATGCTAAAAGTGGGCCAACTTGCGCCAAAAGTGGGCCGATGTTTACCAACATTGAAATATTTGGAACATTTTTCCAGTTTTGGCAAACTTTAGCCCACTTTTGGCCAATTTAGGAACATTTTGTATTGATTATGGAATAAATTTTTCAACCAGTAAAAAATTGTTTTTCACATGCAATTTCTTAAATTAAGGCGCACTTAATTGCGTTGATAATATTTAATATTGCAATAATAATATGTTGTAAATAATATGTTGTAATAATCTTTTCTGTAAATGGGCCAACATTTAAACAATCTGGGCCAACCTTTACACAAAGAGGGCCAAACTTTCCATCTAATGGGCCAATATTTGCACAAATTCTTTGCTAGTAGTTTGCGCTGAATAAAAAAAAAACAAAGGGCAGCAGCATTCCAATGAATGCAGCGCTGAATAAAAATAACAAACGGCAGCAGCATTCCAATTAATATTATATCAATAAAATATTATATTCCTAATGGCATTCCATACGATTAAAGTCACAAGGTATATTATAAAATTATCTAATTTTCATTTTAAATTATTATTGTTTGAAATATAATAAGTCTTTTTGTATTTCAGTATCCTGATTAGCTTATTAAGACTATCGAAATAATCAAAAATGCAGTAGTATTTCTTAATGATTAAGTTAAAAGGTATAGTTTTGACTTTGTCAATTTATTTATAATTAATAATAAAAATGTTTTTGTTACAGATATAACATATATAATATCAATAATATGTGACAATATGCATATTGGATATAAATCTTCTTAATGGCATTTTAAAAACAGTAATATTTATTTGAATATTTTATCTAATGTTTAATTAATTATACATTTAATATTTAATGATATAATTTAATTTTTCTGTTAAAGATGATTTCGATGAATACTTGCTGAATTTATAAATTACATAAACAATAAAAATGATATATTGAAAAAAATATATCTTATGAAATATACAAGTGAATAGAGTACAATTGTAACATAATAATTGTAATTTGAAATTTTTGCAAAAATAAGTTTGTAAAATAAACAATAAAAATTAATTTGATTTATTGTATGTTCCAGTGTTGAAATTTTATTAATTTTAATTACGTAATCAAATGTTATTTTACTTATTGTTATTAAGATAATTTTCTGGTAATAATATCGACATAGTAGTTGATATCTATTTGTTTAAAAAAAACTATAAGGCCCAAAATTTATAAGGCCCAAAAATATAAGGCCCAAAAATGTAAGGGCCAAATTTATAAGGCCCAAAAAGATAAGGTCCAAATTTATAAGGCCCAATAATGTAAGGCCCAAAATTTATGAGGACAAAAATGTAAGGCTCAAATTGTAAGGCTCAAAATGTAAGGCTTAAAATTGTAAAGTCCAATTAAAATAAAACTTTACAATTCCGTTGCCAATAATGTAAGGCCCAAAATTTATAAGGCCCAAAAATGTAAGGTCCAAAAAATGTAAGGCCCAAAAGTGTAAAGTCCAATTAAAATAAAACTTTGAAACTATAAAAATGCATTTTTAAAAAACCGGAGAACCGGAGAACCGGAGACCAAAAGTCGATTCACTTTAATATAATATAAGATAAGATAAGATTGTACTATTTATTTCCAATGACTGGATTTATAGTGAATTTTATTATGTTTAAAGAATTATTTACTTATATCCACTATACTGGAGTCACTGGGAAGTCTATTGAGAAATAATAAAATAAAATGTTTATCAAGTTATGTATAACCAAAGAAAATATTGTATGACAATCACAGGTAAATATACAGTAGCTACCTCTCGCTGTTATGTCTGAAATTCTGCGCCTGCCAATCGTTGGGAGCTTTGTACGCGTTCTTTGACCGGCTGGTACACAACGCTGTCTTTCTATCTCACACATCTCCCATATCGCTATCCCTTTTCGCTTTCTATAGACATATATATACATAGGGAGACGAAAAAAAGGAAGAAGCAAAAATCGAGAAAAGGAATTCAGCAAGCAATATCTTTGGCATCGATTTTCTTAATTATGCGTGAATGAATCCGGACAAATCTTGTTGTGCAGTAAAGAAAAGTAAATAAGGAACGATATGCGTGATTAAAAACGCAAATAAATAATGTAATAATGTAGCGGTTAGAAAAGTAAAAAAACTGAGGGGCTAGTTAGCTGTATATAAAGGCTATCGCGCCTTTTGATTAAAAATCATATTTTCTATACCGCATATCATAATTTTATTACATTATAAAATTACAACTGTAATTAAGACACACAGTTTTGTTGAAAATTGAGACACATAAATAATCCTGAAACTTTGTAACGCTAAACTTTACACTGAATTTACTCAAAATATTATATTTTCTTTTTTAGCTGAGTTGCCGCAGTATATTTTTGGATTTGGATATTCGCATGAAATTTTGAGAAGATATTTTTAAGAATATTTGAATCCACTTGAATAGATCAGCCTTTTACAAAAATTGTGTCCAGGTTTAAGTTATGTACCATTTTATAACAAAAAATCTTCAAAAATGGAAAAAATTGATAAATTTGACTAAAAATTTTTTCTTTGCTACTTTTCAGAAAAGTCTTCCATTCAACTGGACCCAATGGTAAATAAGGTAATGTTTTTCCAACCTGGGCCAAAAAGGATAAGGAACAACAAAGTAAGCCTGCGGCAAATAGGCTTCGTATCAAGAAATGGAATCAACGTTGCTATAGCTAACCAAACCTGGGAAGTGGTATACAGCTTTAACCATGGAAAAGTATAGTAAAATAGTATATTGTAAGTATACATTATTTCCATTATCTAAAATTTAATTTGAAACTTCTTATGTGTGTTTAAATGACTTTGTTATTTTTTACATTTTTTAACATGCTTGTCCCCTTAGTCGTGAAAAACACACAATTTTTCACATAGAAAATCCGTTCCAAATAATCATGTTATTAAAATCTCCGAAATTAATTTCACCAAATCTAATAAAGTAGAAATTTCGCTTTTTTAATGTTTTTAACTAGAATGATACTTGCACCAGCATTCGTTTGTATTATCATTCGGCTACCATAGGAATATTTATATTATCAAGGACTTAAAAATTTTTAAGGTTTGAAAACAGTAGGTAAAGTTATGTTAAATAATTTTTACTGTTCGTCGTCAGGCCTGTACATCGTTACAGCGGTTAATATTAAAATTAGTTTCTGTGCAATTACATCAAATACTTATATTTATGATTTTATATGATATGAATAGATACGATCAAGTCAAAATTGTACATGATTAGTACATCAGAATGAATTGCCAAAATATATAACAACGGTGCAATAGTATTATTTTGTTTAAAAAATATAAAAAAGAGAAATTTCAGTATTATTAGATTTTGAGAAATTAATTTTGCATAAATGAATATTATTGTAAATACTATTGTTTATTTATTGCTGTAAGAAATGGCACGGCCAAAAATTATAAAATAAATTAGGTCTATAATATATACCTATCTGAAAAAATGCGTCATTTATCAACAGAAATTCTTGTCGACTCTTTTTTGATTTCAGTATTTTCTATTCTATTTGATAAAAAATGTAATAATAAGTTAGAGGTTTAAGTAAAAAAAAGATGTAGGTTAAAATTAGATTATTAACTATTTAATATCAATTGTAAAAGTGTAATTGGAGTGACACCATACTTATGAAATAAATACTCATTTGTGCTATTTATTATGATAAATTTATCGTTGCTACGATAAAAAGTGCTGAAATCATAAGATCGTCAAGTATTTTGTATCCGATAACAATTTTAAAGTTATTTTCAATATTTATTACTTTTCATTTTTGTTATTCTTGAAAATTATTCTTTTTTCAGAACAATATTTGGAAATATCCTTTTTAAAATACTAATTTATTATTAACTATTATTCCTTTTCACTATATAGAATTTAATTTATTATTTAATTTAATATAATTATCATTGTATATTATACATAATAGTGTACAGTGTTCTTGTCTATTTGCCAATATTCAATAATCACTGGAAATGAGCATAATAATATGCAACTACAAAGTTATAATACATTCTTATAGAACTTATAGAATATAATTGAGTGTTATTTTTGTACGTAAATTATTACCAGTTTTCCATTGACGTAAAAAATTAGCAAATTGCTTATGTTATTTTCTAGGTGGTTTGAATCGAATTTTTGAATGTCTGAAATTCCACACATACTTTTAGATACCATTTTAGTACATTAAGAAACTGAATAGGGTTATAAATTTAATATTAAAATTATTAATGTAATCTTTTATATTTATTCAATAACTACTATAAATAGATGTAAAATATGATTAATTTAAAGACCAATGAATAATATTTTTAATGCCTGCACTTGTTCAACTATGAGTGTACTTATGCGGCTACAAGATTTATAATTCTAGTTACCATACAAAGAATACGATACTCTCCTATTACAACCCTTTCTAATTTTTCATGCTATCTAATTCTACATTATCCAGTTTACATATCAAAAATATTCTACATAAAGTTAAATATTATGCAAAATATATAATGAGAAAGCAGGAAACTAAAAGAGAGCATAAATATTGTAAAGTGTTTTTTACTTATTCTTATACATTTTAAAAATGTAATTTTTTTGTTTTTCATATTGTTAATCATTACCTTAGATTATTATCATTAATATGTTGATAAACTCTAATTAGTAACATTAGGATATTTGAATCTATATTATATAAACACAAACATTTTGTAATTTGTAGGCAAGTATAGTAAAAAAACTATTCACAGTGAAAAAAAACAATAATCCTCCCATACTTTTCATACAAAATAAAGCTACAGTTATTTTTATTAATATATTAAAAACCGCTATTAGTTTTAAGTACTCTCTAAATTGCAAATAGTGAATAATCACTTTGCTATATAGTGAAAATCCGGTCACTGCGAAAAAGTGATTTTTAACTTCCAAAAATAGTTTATACGTACTTTTACAAAAAGAATAGTTACTTTTTCCAATGGAAATATACTTTTTCTAAAAAAGCAGATGTTTGACAAAAGCAAACATCTACTTTGCAAAATAGTATGTTCGATTTTGCACTATTTGTGATTTACAGAGTAATCACTTGTGTTATTTATAATTACTAATAAATAACTAACACACAAAAGTTTCTACTACAGAGAGTATTAAAATCATAATAAATCGTCACGTATTTATTATTATTTTTTATTATTTTTTATTTTCTATTTAATATTTATAATCAGATAAAATCATACATTTTTGTTTTTAAAAAATCGGTTTTTTATTCTTAAGAAAATATGGAAATTTTTTTTTTTACCCCTAGCGGAAATAATCATATGTGTATAATGTTTATAAATACATAATAAAAGTTATTAGCTTTTATTAGATTTTCATAACACTTTATTAAGTGCGGATTTTGGACTCTAGTAATAGTTTAAAAAATTTGGTAATGTTTATAAGATTTTATTAGTTATTTTTAAAATTTCGTAAATATTTCTAAGCTTTATTAGGTTTTATTAGATTTTTGTATTTCGAAACTATCGTGAAAAACGACAAAAGGACACTACTAGTACACGGAGAGAAATGTATGATTAAATATTCCAATAATCAAAAATTGCTATACTGTATTTTAATGGAGACACAAACTCAATTTATACTAAATTTTAGTATATGGTATCGCAAATTTTCGAATCATCAAATTTTACTATACCGTATATTAAATAATATGTATATTGTATATTAAATTTTATAAAATTAATAATGTTATTGATATTGAAATCTAACTCGATATAAAGAGCATAACTCATACTACTTCATTTAATATTTATTTTTTTTCATTTACTAGTTTTTGTGCCATTTTTCTGGCTCTTCCTGCCGTTTGTCCCCGCCTGGAGAACTTCAACGGCGTTTACCCACCACCTCTGTGTGGGTGCTTTTTCCCCACCTTTTTTTAATCCCCAACCACCCGAGATGGCTCGGTGTCTTTGAAATATTCTGTTTGGGTGTCAAAGTCACATTGCGTAGGCCATGACACCGAAACAGAACGTTCCACACCTCCCGCTCGCGTTGTGGAATGTGAAAAAATACTTAACCGATCACGAAAGCCGCACGAGAATGATCTCCCATCCAAGTACTAACCGCGCTCAGCGCTGCTTAACTTACGCGATAGGCCGAGGTGCGATTCCACTACTCCGCCACCGCGTCGGTCACTATACTTCGATTAATATTTTAGGCTTAAGGAAAAAGAGGAAGAGAGGCATATATACACAAAAACTTCAACGCATTCATTCTCTTGCCGCATTTCTTACCTCTGATTCCATCCCTTTGATGTTTCTAACAAAAAAGAATGTATTTGTTGTACCTTTCTAAATGTATTGTATGTGGCAACGGTTTCTTTTCAATTAACAAACTTAACCTATCATTTGAGCTTTTTGTTGTTGACGCATTTTGCTTACTTTATATATTAAGTTTGTAGTAATAAACATTATTACAAAAATAATTAATACTTACCATTGTTATCGTTGAAACAGGGTAATTAGAACCAGTCGCATTGTCTTTACGCTTTCTCCATAATTTTTGCTCACTTATCTGGATGTATTTGATAGTAATTTTTCTAAATTTTACTATACTATGTATGAAAATGTATGCAAATGTATATTATTTAGAATTTTTACTATACCGCACAGTAAAATTTTACTCTGATATATAGCATAATTTTATAGAAGTTGATCAAATTAAAGTTAAATTCACTTATTCTTAAGAATTTATTATAACAACAGCGGGTCTCAGTCGCGTACGCTCCGACGTTTGTCGTGATTTGTTACTCGATTTAACGCTCAGTCGGATACACGTAATTGTCTATATATTATGATCCAAAACGAACAACGGACGGCACGTCTGAAATACGCGGCTTGTAAACCGGCTACTTCGCGCGCAAAGGGGGAGGGGAAGAAGCTGGGGTACACTGAGTTTACAGGGTGAGCAAGGCAGTTACACAAGGAAAATAAGCTGGGGAGTACACGGGAGTTCACGGCAGACACAGGCAAGGAAAACGGCGCTCAATATTGGCACTAGGTCGCACAAACCTTTGGCGATGCTGGCACACGTGCGGCACACACACTTCGCTAGGCTCTTTCTCTCTCTTTCTCGCTATCGTCACGTCGGTACATTTCGGTAGTCGCTATTCGGCGGTCGGACGGGCTCTGAGCTCTCGTCATCGTCGACGCGAGAGAGTCGCTGCGCGCATGCGCCGTGACCGCTTCGTGCGTACGCGGCCTTATGCCACGTGCGGCTTAACGAAGATGTCCGCCGCGCACGAATGTCAACAACAACGGCGAGTTGGTGTGGCGACGACGACGTAGCTGTTCGGCCTTACTTCGTGTACTTCTTGGCTGACTCCTTCTTCTCTCTTGGCGATCACTGGCTCGAGGACTCGGGAATGCGGTACAGCGTTTTACTTGGGTGAATTATAAACCGTACGGCCACTCGGTTTATATGTTGTTGTTTCACCTAATCTCTCTTCTGCACCCATTCTATACGCAGCTGTTCAACTGCTGTGTGATCCTGTCCTCTCCTTTATAAGGTGCACATTGTAAGAAGTAATCTTACAGGTTTATTTGCTGTACTGGATGGCTGCTGTGGGAGGCGATTCTGGCTACGCTGCTTCTCTAGGCGTGCTGTAAGAGACTTCTCCTTATCACTTCCTGGCATTGCTTGGACTTCAAGCTTCCTCTGGATCTTCTTGGGGACTCCTGAGCTCTTACTTATGTACTCGGTGATGTGGCTGGCCTGTGTGTGTAGGCTGGCAGGGTTCAGTGAGGCTTAGGTAGGGTTCGGAAAGGCTTAGGTAGGGTTCGGTAAGGACTTCAATGGGCTACGTGCTCGCTTAACTTTGACATGCATCAAATGCATTGCCACAAAGTATATTAAATTTCCTTCATAAATTGAGTTTGTGTTACGATTACTGAAAAGTATAGCAATTTTTATTTATACATTTCTCTCCGTGTAACTGTTGCATTTTCCTGTATTTAACTGTTTTTAGCTGTTGCTAAGTGATGTATGCATAAAAACAAAAGCTATTAATAAAAGATTGCTATTGGTAAATATTCATAAAAATTCTAGATACCGTATATAATAACGTAAAAACAAAAATTATGTGACTTAAAATCGTTCAAGGCACTAACTAAAGTGTAGTATAGATGAATGTACATAATATCTCGGCCAAATTTTTATCGATTTTACTGAAATTTATGAGGTTATTCTTTTTATAAAATGGTAAGTATATGATTCTATTCCTGTCTATATCACTAAAAAGACTATTAATTGTTAAATCGTATTATGTGGATTATTTCGAAAAGTGTCGGTACACACTAATTATGGACGAAATGTTCGTCTCAAAATTACAAAACTTTTACGTATTAGGTATCACACAGGAACAGTTTTCACAAAAGCACGTTTTTTCGTAATAGATTCAAATGTATAGGTTAAACATGAATCATTTTAATTTATAAAATATTCGTTATAAAATTACAACAAACATTCCTTTACGAGGAAGCTATATAATAGTAAAATTTTTCGATTTGTTAAATACATGTTAGAAAATGTGGGTTGGACAAGTAGTTCCCTTTCATTTTTCCGAATCCGTAAAAAATGATTTTTCGATCTATAGATTTAATTTTGAAGTAATTTTCGATTTTAAGCATAAAAAGTTTCTGCAATTGAAACTACTGAAATCAAAATAGCAACGGCAAGTATTTTGTAGATGTCAATAGAAATTTTTTATATATTTATTAGAGTTTCACTTTCAGTAATTTTATTATACATTATTAAATATTCCACATATAATTTGTGCCTCTAGACAGTACTTTATATAAAACACCTTCCACGAAGGTGTCAACATTCGCGAGTATGGTTTTCAATTACACTTTTAAAAATGTTATCTGATAAAAAAATCTTTAATTCTTACTCCCATCTCATTTCTACTTATATTTTGATTAAACTTCATAGAGTTTCTGCAATAGAAAATACTGAAATCAAATCGACATAAGCAACAATTATTTTTTATTAAATATTTATATATTTTTATTTGTTTAATTCCGTAAAAAGTTTCTACAATAGAAAGTACTGAAATCAATGCGGAATAATCGACAAGTATTTTTTACAATACCATACATTATCTTATCTTATTATAATTAAAATTTTTCCTCAAAAGTGTCCGGCGTCCGGCGTCCGGCGTCCGACATTCACCATTGGGCGTCTTTTTATTATGTTTTATATATATGCATGTGTATAAGGGTAAGTATGTTATGGTGAAGAGGTCAGAGTGAGGGTGAGGGTGGAGGGATAGGGATGGGGTCACCCTGACCACCTGGACATCGTCTCCAGGAAGTGAAAATTTTTTTTGCAAATTCAAGTAGAAAGGCATGTAGACTTTCCTGTGGAGGATATCAGGTTTACCTGGAGGTTACCCTGACCACCTGGACATCGTCTTCAAGAAGTGAGAATATTTTTTGCAAATTTATGCAGAACAGCATGTAGACTTTCCTGTAGACGATGTCCGGATGATCTGGAGGCTACCCAGGTTTAATCATTACTGATAATGAATGGGATAAATGTTTAGAAGAAAATTGTAATTTTCAATTTCCACAGGCACTATGTGAACTTTTCGCTATCATTATATCATTTGATCACAATTTTGATGCCTTGAAACTTTATAATAAGTATAAAGAACATTTCTTTGGTCCTGAATTACCTGAAATTTTAGGAGAACAAAAGGCTTTAAAAATTATAGACAAAGTTTTATCAAAACATAATTTAACATTGCAACAATTTAATTTACCTAATATTGATAATATTGATAATGAAAATCACAATGATATGTTTAACAATGATATTATTGCAAATGAAGATAATGACATAGAAATATTGTTAAAATCTTTAACATTGGAACAAAAAACAATATTTGATACAATAGTAGAAGCAGTTTACGATAATAAAAAAGAAAATTTATATTTTATAGATGGTCCTGGTGGTAGTGGAAAAAGTTATTTATTAAATGCTATTATAAAATTTGTGAAATTAAACAAAATACCAGAGTTAGCAGTTGCTTGGACTGGTATTCCAGCAAATTTATTAATAGGTGGCAAAACTATCCACTCAACATTTAAAAGACCATTTAATTTAAACGAACAATCAACATGCAACATTTCACCAAATTCACAAATAGGTCAAATTTTAAAAAATATTAAATTAATAATTTGGGATGAAATATCAATGACTTGTAAATATGCATTAGAAGCTATAGATATTTTTTCAGAGATTTATGTCGAAATAATAGACCGTTTGGTGGTAAAATATTAGTAACATCTGGCGATTTTCGACAAACACTTCCTATAGTTCGATACGGAAATAGAACTCAAATATTAGAATCATGTGTAAAAAGTAGTTCTTTATGGCAATTATTTCAAAAACTTACATTAAATAATAATTTAAGATTGGTCAATTCAAGCAGTATGTTTAAAACGTGGTTATTAAATATTGGAGAGAATAAAAATATTACAAAATTTGAAATTGATAATAACATTTTAAAAATTCCTTCAGAATTTATTACATTTAATAATTTGATAGATGATATTTTTGGTAATAAAATAAATATTGATGATTTACATACTCTTAAAAACAAAGTAATTCTTTCACCTATAAATAGTGACGTTTTAGCGATTATACGATAAGCATTGATAGTATTACTAATGATGAAAATAATAAGTTGGATAAAACAATGACAATAGATTTTATAAATTCATTAATACCAAAACGCATAAATTAGTATTAAAGAAAGGAATGATCGTTATGTTACTTAGGAATTTGCATTTAGATGGAGGTTTATATAATGGTACCAGGCTCATGATTACAGAATTAAAACAGTACACTATATATGGAGAAATTATAACCGGTAAAAATTCAGGACAAATTGTGATAATTCCAAGAATAGATTTATGTCCATGAAAGGATGATATACCTTTCAATATGGTTAAACGACAATTTCCTATTAGACCAAGTTTCGCTATGAACATACATAAAGCACAAGGTCAGTCATTAAAAAAAGTAGGTCTATAATTACCAAGACCTGTATTTAGTCATGGTCAATTATATGTTGCATTATCAAGAGTTACAAATGAAAAAAATCTAAAAATAAAATTTTCGAAATCGTCAATGATACTCACTAATACAGAAGGAGATATACTTAATATAAATGAGAGTAATTTAAATAATAATGTAATAATATATACAACGAATATAGTTTTTTCTGAAGTGTTTGATACTTAAATAGTATTGTTTTATTCTTAAAAATCAATATAAGGTCGACTTATTAGGCAAACGAATTATTAAATAATAAGATATAAGCATCAGACAAAATTTGTAGATAAAATTACGGATAATAAAGAATATTTTTCAAGCCATACAGTATTTACATCAAGCTACATTTCAATATATCATTACTTAAGAAATAAAAATATAAAATATTAGTTGTCTGCATTAAGCGACATTATTAGCAAAAATTATTTATTGAAATATATAAATTTTAAAATAATCAACTGTCCTGCATCAAGCAAAATTATTTATGAAATATATAAATTTTAAAATAATCAACTGTCTGCATCAAGCGACATTTTTTTACTAAAATACTGAAGAAATAAACAAATTTAAAATTCATTGTCTGCATCAAGCGACATTTTTTTACTAAAATACTGAAGAAATAAACAAATTTAAAATTCATTGTCTGCATCAAGCGACATTTTTTTACTAAAATACTGAAGAAATAAACAAATTTAAAATTTATTGTCTGCATCAAGCGACATTTTTTTACTAAAATACTGAAGAGAATAAAAATATTACAAAATTTGAAATTGATAATAACATTTTAAAAATTCCTTCAGAATTTATTACATTTAATAATTTGATAGATGATATTTTTGGTAATAAAATAAATATTGATGATTTACATACTCTTAAAAACAAAGTAATTCTTTCACCTATAAATAGTGACGTTTTAGCGATTATACGATAAGCATTGATAGTATTACTAATGATGAAAATAATAAGTTGGATAAAACAATGACAATAGATTTTATAAATTCATTAATACCAAAACGCATAAATTAGTATTAAAGAAAGGAATGATCGTTATGTTACTTAGGAATTTGCATTTAGATGGAGGTTTATATAATGGTACCAGGCTCATGATTACAGAATTAAAACAGTACACTATATATGGAGAAATTATAACCGGTAAAAATTCAGGACAAATTGTGATAATTCCAAGAATAGATTTATGTCCATGAAAGGATGATATACCTTTCAATATGGTTTAAACGACAATTTCCTATTAGACCAAGTTTCGCTATGAACATACATAAAGCACAAGGTCAGTCATTAAAAAAAGTAGGTCTATAATTACCAAGACCTGTATTTAGTCATGGTCAATTATATGTTGCATTATCAAGAGTTACAAATGAAAAAAATCTAAAAATAAAATTTTCGAAATCGTCAATGATACTCACTAATACAGAAGGAGATATACTTAATATAAATGAGAGTAATTTAAATAATAATGTAATAATATATACAACGAATATAGTTTTTTCTGAAGTGTTTGATACTTAAATAGTATTGTTTTATTCTTAAAAATCAATATAAGGTCGACTTATTAGGCAAACGAATTATTAAATAATAAGATATAAGCATCAGACAAAATTTGTAGATAAAATTACGGATAATAAAGAATATTTTTCAAGCATACATTATTTACATCAAGCTACATTTCAATATATCATTACTTAAGAAATAAACAAATATTAAAATATTAGTTGTCTGCATTAAGCGACATTTTATTAGCAAAATTATTTATGAAATATATAAATTTTAAAATAATCAACTGTCTGCATCAAGCGACATTTTTTTACTAAAATACTGAAGAAATAAACAAATTTAAAATTTATTGTCTGCATCAAGCGACATTTTTTTACTAAAATACTGAAGAAATAAACAAATTTAAAATTCATTGTCTGCATCAAGAGACATTTTTTTACTAAAATACTGAAGAAATAAACAAATTTAAAATTCATTGTCTGCATCAAGAGACATTTTATTGACAAAATTATTTATAAAATATACAAATTTTAAAATAATTAATTGTCTATGTTGGAAATAAGACGTGATAGTCTCTCTCTCTCTCTCTCTCTATCGTTACCGACTGAGTAACGAGGAGTGGGGAGGACCCAGGCAGGGTTGCCAGATGGCGATTTTTTCTCCTTGTTGCTCTTGCTTAATAAACATCAACATACGTAAGAGAGAAAAGGAAAAAAAATCGCCAATTGGTCACTCTGGACCCAGGAGGAATCGACGCAAGCGGCGGCGCGGCGAGATCGGTCTCTCCCGCTACTGCACTCGAGCCACGGATCCTGACCCGGTCGGATATACCAAGGCCTCCCCAGTGTACATACGTATTAATATATAAGAAATAAAAGAGTTTATTATTTTATAATATAACCGGTGAGTTTATCATTGAAGCCAAGCCCTTCCTCTCCTGTTCGATTTCAACAGGTTATGGGCCCAGCACGCTTCCACTGCGCGCTGGTTTGAGAGGAATAGTTTGGCTTTGTTATTTTGTTAGAAGTCCCTTCTTCGCGATTGCGAGTGCTTGTGAGAAAAGTGTGGTGTAAAGTTTTGTTGGTGTTGTGCTAGAAAGAAGCTAGAAGGGGAGATCAGTCGGAGCTACGGTCACCCAGTCAAACACCACAAAGGAAATTTAGCTAGGAGAAAGAAAGCTAAAGGATCGACCGGGATCAGGTAGAGGAATCTACAGCAGCTAGAAAGGAAGATGGCGGACGAGATAGGAGACCTCCGCAAATTGGCAAATGCTAGAGGTATGTGACTCAGCGAGCGAAAGTGCGGGCTAGTTACATGTTAAATTCAGTTAGTTTGAAATTAAATTCAGTTAGTTTGAAGTTAAATTCAGTTAGTTTGAAATTAAATTCAGTTAGTTTGAAATTAAATTCAGTTAGTTTGAAGTTAAATTCAGTTAGTTTGAAATTAAATTCAGTTAGTTTGAAATTAAATTCAGTTAGTTTGAAATTAAATTCTGTTAGTTTGAGATTAAATTCAATTAAAAATGCTCGATCCAGAGTTATGTTAGTTTGAAGCTAGTTTCAAATTTTGAGCGTTTGCGTGTCGTTCGAGTGCCGGGTTTTCGCAATAAGTGCACGAAATTCGATTTTGATTAGACGGTTTCGAGAAATCGGTAGACGCGAGGAAGCCAAGATGGCCGCCGGGCCTGAGCGGGAACGCCGGGATTGCGCGGGAGCGCCAGGGAAGCGCGCCATTTCTCGCCGTGTTGCTCGACCGCGTGGAGTGGGGGAAACTCACGACTGGAGAGCATGCTCGTTCGGCCGGCGCGCGCGAACTATCGATCGATCGACATTCACACCGCTTGATATTTGCAGTTGATACGTGGCGCGACCGAGTGAAATGGACGCGCATGAAATTAGTTAGAACTAATTATGCACATGCGAGACCCGCATTTCGTTTGATGCGGATAAATGCTTTGAAATTGAAAGTTTGACAATGCGCACTACTAGAAAGTCATTAAATGACTATACAAGCTAGACACACTGTACAGTTTCGAAAATTAGAATCAAGTTAGTAAATATATTGAAGTTAGATATATGAAATAATAGAATATTTTAAGTTGGATTTAACATGGTTTTGATGTATAGACCAACGGACCTTGAAGCTGTTCTTGCTCACGCAAGACTTAGAGCTTCAATTGGCGGAGAACCACCCGGACGAAACATATGTCTTTGACATCCAGAAGGAAGGAGTGGTCTTCACCATGTCTGGCGGAAAACGTTATACAGTTGGTAAACATGAATTTTTTAAGCTAGAGTGGTAAGAGTAATTAGATAGTAGTTAGATACGAAATTAAAAATCATATATATATATGGGTGGTTCTCTGTGACATCGAAGATGAAAAAAATAAATATTGCTATAACTGTGGGAATATGTTTTAGAGGTATCCAGTAGTTCTCCTGAATTTTTTCAGATTTTTTCTGGGCCATTATTTTAAGTTACAGAGAGTCAAAGTTGACATTTTAGCACTTTTTTGCATTATATGCCCATTTTCATGAATTTTTAGCTCCCAGGGGATGCATTTTTCACTAAAAACATAAGTATGACTTTTTTTGTAAAATTTTCCGAACTTTTCATTAAAAATACTTTTAAAGACATAAATGTATGCTGTCACACTCTTGTAAGCCATTTAAACCTTAAATAGTGAAAATCAGCAATTCTGCTCCGGACTCTGGTAACCTAATACTGTCTAAAAGATGTCTTTTTATAGTCAGAAACTGCTTAAAAATTTCCAGAGTGGGTCTAAATCATAAAGATCACTTATGGTCAAAATATTCGGGAAAAGTGCCCGAAATATTAATAGAAATGTATATTTGTTGCCTTATAACGATGAATCTAGTAGCATGATCATTGCAAAAAAATTTATGCACTTACCTTGGAATGGTAGAAAAGTATCTCCACTTGTTTCAGTATCCATTTAATCCCCTGTAAGCTGCTAAAAATACAAATATTATTATAAAATTATAAACAATTATTTTTTAAACATTTATAATGCTGGATTTTTAGTTTTACATCCCTTACAAGAATTATAATACTAATCTGAAGGATTACTATAAATATATAAACATCATTATTACAATAACACATATATGATAGAATTGGTACGCAATAAGGATAATAGGCAAAATGGAAGGAATTTGAAGAAATCAAACCAACTAGAGAAAAGGTAGACAAATTATTAGTTTCTGAAACAGTTAGAAAAGAATTTGACAAACTAATTAGAAATAATATGCTAGAAAATAGATCAAGTAACTTAAAAGAAAAGATTCAGATCGAAATTGTAAATAAAGATACGACAATTAGGCGCGAGTACAAATTAACAAATGGTTCAAGTTTAGAACAGTTCTTGGACTATATGACGTCCGAACTGCGCGTTTGTGATTTGCTTTACGTTATAGATCCTCGACAAAAAGCTAGAGACGGGATAGATGACAATACGTTGGTAAAAGAAAAGTTCACAGTTAGAGACATAATTATAAACAGAATCGACCAATCGTATCATTCAAAACTCGCGCACATTCATAACCCAATTGAATTGTTAGATAAAATTAAAAGTCTTAAAGCTAGTGAATCCAATGTGACATCCGGGTATTTGAGAAAACAATTGCATAATTTAAGATATCAACCTAATAAAGAAACTGCTTCGGCATTTTGGGATAAGTTCGACAAAATAGTTAGACAGTACAATAATTTGACAAATGTACCAAATTTAACGGAAACGGAAATTAGAGATGCATTTTACGATGCAATAGTAATAAACGTACCCAAAGTTAGAGATGCTGAATTTTTCAATAAAAATACGCATCAGCGACCCCTTTCGGTCGAACAATTAAAAACCTATATTGTTGAACAGGAAGCAGCTAGAGGAGAAAGTTTGAAATCGGCAGCTGCTCAACATGCTACGACCAGTCAAAAGGAGGCATGCTACGTGTGTGGCAATAAAGGACATGCAGCTAGAGATTGCACGAGAGATGGCAGAATGTGCTACAGATGCCGTCGATACGAAGGACACGTTAGCACGACCTACCCATACTCGGACAGACAGCTAGAAGAGATGGAAATCCAAGCTAGACCAAGGTATGTTAGACAGTTGTGTACTAAACGAGGGTTAATTCGAGGAGCTAGATTTTTAACGAATAAAAGACAAAGCCCCGGACTCGAACAAATAACAAAGAAACGACCTAGATTAGATTCGGCTAGAGGTAAGGGTCAGGATAAAGGGAATGCTAGAATCAACCGTGGGTTGACGAGAGGCAGAGGAAAAGCTACAGAAAGAGCACCAGTAAACAAAAATCAAAGTAATCCTGGTGAGTGCAATGGTCTTTTAACAACTAATAGTAGTTTGCATTATTCGACTCCTGAAGAGAACGAGATTCCACAAAATAATATATTAGTTAAATTCCTGGCCAATTCCGGTGCCACAGAACACATGTCAAATACAAAATTGATTTTTAAGAAGCTAGATAAGAATAAAAGGATTGATATTAAATGTGCTAACAAAAATGATTACGCAATTATAAAATCGGAGGGAGTAGGTCAAGTTAGTGGTATAACCTCACAAGATAGAATGCTAGAGTTAGAAAATGTGATTTGCGCCGAACAGCTATCCGAAAATCTTCTTTCTTTGAGGAAACTTGTCGATCAGGGTCTAGGCATATATCTAGATAACGAAAAGATTAACGTATTTGATCCATTTACAAAAGAGTCGTTCATTAAAGGAATTTATGAAAAACCTTTTTGGATAATTGAGTTAGAAATAGACAGATCGAAAATAAAGAAATTAAACTAGCCAGAAAATGATAGTAAAGTCATCGCTTACATAACAACGAGAAGCCAAGGCAATAAAAGAAAGCTAGAAAAGGAAAATGCCAATGTTGACGATGAGGAAACCGGAAGAGTAGATACGCTAGACATAGATCGAGAATTTCCTCAGTCACAGTTTTCAAACTTTGAGAATACTATATACGATAGAAAGATCAGCCAAATAGATAATCTATTAACTGACGAAACAACAAAGTTAGATTGTAGTTTAGATATAATTTCAGAAAACAAAGCTATTTTATGGCATATTAGACTTGGTCACGCATCGCTAGAATATCTAAAATCATTTCAGAAACGGTTTCCAAATCAGAAAGATTTAAGTAATGTAAAGTTCGATAAATCAATACAAGAATGTAAAATCAATACAAGAATGTGAAATTTGTATCGTCTCGAAGTTTAATAAATTGCCATTTAATAGTCAAAGGCAAAGAGCAACCAGACCGTTACAAATTATACATGCTGATACAATGGGTCCAATCAGTTCAGCTACTCATCCAAAGGGATATCGGTTCATATCCGTATTTATTGATGATTATGCTAGATTAGCAATGGCATATCCGATGAAAAATAAAAGTGAGACAGGAAACTGCTTAGAATTATTTGTTAGAAGCGCTAGAAATATCTTGGGCTCGGATGAAAAAGTATGTTATCTTAGGTGCGATCAAGGATCAGAATTTACCGGTGGATATACGCTAGAAATATTAAATAAATTAGGAGCTGAACTGCAATTAGCCCCACCGGATACACCTAAACATAATGTTTGGTGTTGCGGAAAGATTCAACCAGACGATTCAAAAGAAAGTTAGAACTTTAATTTACGATACGCGATTGCCCGAAAATATGTGGGATCTTGCTTCAGGCACGGCGGTATACGTGTATAATAGAACGCCGCACAAATCGAACAATATGGAAATACCACTAGAAAAATTCTGCCTCAATTACAAGATAGATGTAGAAAGATTTAAAAGATTTGGTTCAATAGCTTATATAAAAATACAAAGAAAGGTTGGAACGAAGTTCGATCAGCTAGGAAAACGAGTAGTTATGATAGGATATACTAATACGGGATATTTACTTTTGAAACCGGAAGAAGGTAAATTCTATGAAAGTAGAGATGTTAGATTTTGTGAAAAACTGGTATTCGAAGATAAGTACAACAAAGCTAGTATTAAAGACTGGGCTAAATCGGCAGAGGAAATAAATAAAGAAAGTTGGTTTTTAGAATTTGATAAAGAAAAAGAAATTTTAAAAACGGAGGGAGTAAAACGCAAAAAAGGTCGTCCTAGGAAAATTGTCAAAACCATAAATCTAGAAGGAGAGTTAGAAACGGTTAAAGCAATCGAAACAACGCAACAGATAGAATCAAATATCAATATGTTAGAATTAGAAAATTGTCAATCTCTATTAGCTATCATAAGAAAAGAGCCAACTTCGTATAAAGAAGCTATGTCAGCAAACGATAAGTTAGAATGGAAAAGAGCAATTGATAGTGAGCTAGAATCGATGAATAATAATAATGTTTGGACCTTAGTAGATCGACCAAAGTATTCGATAAATGGAAGCAAAGCAAATATAATTGACTCCAAATGGGTTCTAAAAAGGAAAATGCTAGAAGGGAATGAATGTAAATATAAAGCTAGATTAGTTATTCGCGGATTTAAGGATAAGAATAATTATGATCTAAACGAGACATATGCACCTGTTTCGCGATTACAGATTATTAGATCAGCCTTTGCAATTATTAATAAGCTAGATTTAAACGTTTGTCAGCTAGATGTAAAGACAGCATTTTTAAATGGGACAATTGATAATGAAATTTACATGGAGATACCAGAGGGTATAGAATGTTCTGAAATTGATAGAAAAGTTAAAGTTTGTAAAATCAATAAAGCCCTGTATGGACTGAAGATAAGTCCCAAACGATGGAATGAAAAGTTTACAGAGGTGGCAATAAAGTTAGGATTAAAATCGCACGAAAGGGAACCATGTCTGTTTACTTGGAGAAATGAAAATAAATTATTAATCTTAATAATATATGTTGATGACATGTTGATAGCTAGTAATGACTCGATGAAGCTAGAAGAGGTTAAAACAAAACTTCAGTTAGAATTTGAAATGACAGATTTAGGAGAACCGAAAACATTTTTAGGTATTGAGATAGTCCGAGATAGAAAGAACAAAGTAACGATATTAAAGCTAGAAAACTATATAGAGAAAATGTTACAAAGATTCGGTTACAGTGAAATGCACCCTCAAAGAACTCCTATGGTTACTAATCAAGTCGCGAATCAAGCTAGAAGAGATAGAGAAGAAAGTGACGAAAAGGCTAGTCTAGAGTCAACTACCAATAAGGGAAATTCGTCATATAGGGAAATAGTTGGAACTTTATTATACCTAGCTAACACAGTTAGACCAGAAATTTCATACGCGGTAAATGTATTGAGTCGACATCAAATAAATCCGACTGATGATGAATGGAAAATGGTAAAACGATTATGTAAATGTTTAAAATATACTAAGAGTTTAGGTTTAAAGTTCGAAGGGAAGCTAAACGATTTACAAGCTTATTCGGATGCTAGTTTCGCTGATTGCAGAGGTAGCCTAACTACCTGTGGATATGTGATAAAGTTAGTCGGTGATACTATATCCTGGAGAACACACAAACAAGCGTACGTCTCCCTATCAACATGTCAAGCAGAGTATGTGGCCATGAGTGAAGCGTGCCAAGAGATAGTATCTCTACAATGCTCGATCTATTTAATGTTAGAAAACTCGTTTGCGCCCGTGACTCTATGGTGTGATAATATGGCTGCCATACAAAGCACAAAAGTTAGTTGTAGCAATAAACTCAGACGTATAACAGAGGTTAGAGAGCACTATGTTAGAGAATGCATTGACAGGAACCTAATTGAAATTAAATGGATAGCTTCAAAGGAGCAAATAGCGGATATATTCACAAAGCCACTGGCTCATGATTTGCATGTTATATTAGCTAGAGAAATTCTGAATTGTTATTTAGAAAATTAATTGATTGATGTTTCGTTACAGAAAATAAAAGCTAGATGGAGCAGATAAGTTGGAGCTAGATATAGCTGGATAAGAAGTTAGAAGTTCAACTTAGAAATTGCAGCTAGAAGAGATCAAGACAACCACGGGAGGGAGTGTTTGAAATAAGACGTGATAGTCTCTCTCTCTCTTTCTCTCTCTCTCTCTCTCTCTATCGTTACCGACTGAGTAACGAGGAGTGGGGAGGACCCAGGAGGAATCGACGCAAGCGGCGGCGCGGCGAGATCGGTCTCTCCCGCTACTGCACTCGAGCCACGGATCCCGACCCGGTCGGATGTACCAAGGCCTCATCAGTGTACATACGTATTAATATATAAGAAATAAAAGAGTTTATTATTTTATAATATAACCGGTGAGTTTATCATTGAAGCCAAGCCCTTCCTCTCCTGTTCGATTTCAACAGTCTAATATAGCATTAATTAAACATCAATTAAAATATTTTGATAATACTTGTTAGAATACATTGTCTGCAAAAAGTGATATTATTTTTGAACTTTCTTTAGATATTAATGAAACAAAAAATTACAAAATATATAAAATAAATACGAATATACGAGATGCCATATTATATTATGTATTTTATTTTAATGCAGCCATATTGGAACGTATATTTTTATCAATTTTAAAATATTTACGTATTATACCATACATAATTTTGAAATATATATATGTTAGAAAATCAAATATTTGAATCTTTTAATAAACATTATATTTACGTTCATTATATGACAGTCTCAAGCCTGTAAAAGCAGAGAGAAAATAATACAGACCAACATTCGAAAATAAACCGTTATAGTTAAATATCATGATGAGTAAAAGGTGAATATATGAGATATGTATACATTTTTTAAAATAAAATATTTTATAATTTATTTTTATTTGTTTTAATAATATAACAACAAATTTTAATTAATAGTTTAAAGCACATGAAAAAAATTGGTTTGAAAATAAAATAAAATAATTGTATCAAAATCGTTTAAAATTTATTTGTTATAAACTAATAATAAATTTAAGACTACACTTTATAATCAACGTGTAGCCTCAAAAATGTGATTCAACCGAGGAAGCGTTAGCGACCGAGGTAATATGGCTAGTATTTTAATTAAAATTTATATATTTTACTTAAACTCCATAAAAAGTTTCTGCAATAGAAAGTACTGAAATAAAAGCGGAATAATCGACAAGTATTTTTTACCATGTAATACATTGTATTTTTTTAAATTAAACTTTTATATATTTTGCTTATACTCCATTAAAAGTTTTTATTAATTTCCACAAAACTGATAAAAAGGAAACTTCTTTTTTTTTATTCTCTTTAAATAAAGAATGTCTATCCTTTCCGTGCTTTACGTCAGTAGATAAAAAATTTTGTAGAATAATAATAATTCATTTGTGCATGTAACGCTGCACTGGGCATCAGGGTGCAGGTTAATGAGGGTCAGCAATTTATGAATAATAAAATAACTATTTATTAATAAAGATATAATAATTAATGGGTGGGCGCCAGCCGCGTTATTACGCGACGAACTCACGATAACACGCGGGTTATCCTAGCCGCACAATATATAAATCGGCTGCACTCTCGCCGACCCGATACGTGGCCGGGTTTCGGTTACACCGGGATACGCTGTACGGAGGGAAGGGGAAGGACGGAAAGGAACGGGATGCTCGCACGCACTTTATACGGTACACGGCGGTACCGTCAGCAGAGAGAGGTAATTTGACCAACCTTTACAGGATTCCGGGACACTTGGTCGGGAAGCTGTTACTTTCTCTCTCTCTTTCTCTCTCGCTTTGCTCACTCGTACTCGATCTTACTAAAAATCGCAGATATCAGCTGCTGCGGGTTGACTCGGGAAGTCGTCGCATCGACCGACCGTAGAGCTCTGGCTCTCGGCGTGCTCGAGAGCACTCGTGCGCGGCACCTCGATCTCGCATCGCGCGATCGAGTCGAGTACAGCTGTATTTAGGCTGTAGCGGTGCAAGTCGGCTGTATGGTGCATGGAGACCTGGTGCGTCTCGGTGATGCGGTATAACTTCCTTCCAGGTAACTAGTAATTCGTTCCTTCATGCTTCTTCAACTAATTAGTACGGTATGAGTTTCAGGTACGAAACTCACCCACCGCCGCATTGCTGCTTGGGGTCGACTCGCCCCTCTCTCCTCGACGACGTCAACTTCGGTGATGGATAGCCGCTCCGTCTACGGCTCCAGGTAACTACTTGGTTGTGAGGTTTACGCAGGTATGCGTATTTATTATCATCACCCTTATTTGTTTGGGAATACTGCAAATGTGGGTTCATACACTTAAACTTTGACTTAACAATTTAACGGGGAAAAGAGAAGAAAAAAAAATTTATTTGATCTTTCTGGGTCTACCTCGTTTTCGAGGTGGGTTATTTTGCTGTATGCTTGGGAAGTTTTGCTGTATCTTTTGTGCTATTGGGCGCTGCGAAGGGGAAGAATGAATTTTAGGTGGGATAATGTTTCTAGAAGGGATATAACGCTTTAGATCATTTATATAGACTTTGACTCTTCGCTTAGTGTCTTCGTTCTCAACTATATAATAATTTGCTGAGACTACTTCTACTACTCTCGTGGGGCCTATATTGATTGGTGCATTTTTGCTGCAAAATGATTATCTTTTGAGGTCAATACCCTATTGCGTCGACATACTCGATCGCCAACTTGGTATTGTACTAGTCTACGTCCTTTATTGTAGGGTCTAGCTTGTCTAGCCACTGCTGCATCTATATGTCTTCTAACAAGATCATATATTGCTGGAAGTCTATGTAATCTTTCGATCCATGCTGCTGTATTTGGTACTGGAGGGGGGTCTGAAGACTCTAGGTGCTTTCGTATAGGAGCTGTTTGTATCGGGTTTCTGCCAAAATTTAGAAATGCTGGGCTGTATTTAGTTGTAGAGTGGACGACTGTATTGAGAGCGAAGCAGAACTCTCTTAAGTGTCGATCCCACTCGCGATGATCTTCAATGAAGCTGTTTATCATCGGTTTTAAATTTCTATTTACCCTTTCTACAGGGTTAGCTTGTGCAAAATAGGGCGGAATTAATGACTGTATAATTCCGTACTGCTGTAATTTCTCTGCAATTTGGCGATTTGCAAACTCTGTCCCATTGTCCGAAATTAAGTATTTGGGACAACCCCATCTGTTAATGACTAACTCATCGAACGCTTGGAGTACGCTTTTTGCGTCGGCTGATCTTAACGCTTTCATTTCCACATAACGGGTAAATAAATCCTCAAAGACAATTATGTATTTGAAACCCTGCTTTGACGGTGGTTTCGGTTCCATTGTGTCGACTGCTACTGCTGTCCAAGGTCCATCTATGTGCCTGCCTCCCATTATTCCTGCTGGAGCCTGCTGATTGCTCTTATAGGCTTGACACTCTTGACAAGTTCTCACATAATTGCAGGTATCATAGTATATACCTGGCCAGTAGTAGTAGGTGGCTAACCTTGCATACATTTTGTCATTTCCCAAATGATCTGCTTGCGGGGTGTAGTGCGCTTCGTAGAGAGCTTTCTCTCTATCAGCTGCTGGCAGAATTAGCTTCCAAGCATCTAGGTCGGGGACTAATGGGTCTACGAGGGGATTGGGTCGGTGTGCGTATAAAAGTTTGTCTTTTATACATAAATCAGGGTATTTTTGGGGAGATTTTATTACTGCTTGGATTTTTATTTGGTATCAAGGATCGCTTGTATTAATTGTGGCTGTAGCTGCTAATGCTGTATCTTCGTATACTCTCGAGAGTGCGTCAGGTACTTTGTGATATGCTCTTTTCCTGTGCACAAACTTAAATTTATAGTTTTGCAGGATTATGTTCCATCGAGACAATCTGCCTGTTGGATCCTTGATGTTATGAAGCCAGAGAAGGCTATGGTGGTCTGTTACTACGGTAAACTCTTCACCTTGAAGGTAACCTTTGAGTCTTTCAATAGACCACAATACGGCCAAACACTCCTTCTCTGTCACCGTATAATTACGTTCCGCTTTACTCAGTGTACGGCTAACGTAATATATAGGATGTTCTTCACCATTTATTTCTTGGGTAAGAACACCGGCTATAGCATAGTCGCTAGCATCGGTTTGGAGGGTAAAGGGGAGGGAAAAATCGGGTCGGGCTAAAACAGGGGCTTGGGTAAGTGCAAGTTTAATTTTCTCGAATGCATCCTGCTCTTCTTGATGCCATTGCAATCTGACATCCTTTCGCGTTAAATAATTTAACGGTGCTCTGTATTCGGCTAATTTCCCGATAGACCTTGAATACCAACCAATTAAGCCAGTAAAACGTCTGAGTTGCTTTAAATTGGTTGGGGCTGGATACTCTAGTATCGGTCGTATCTTATCTATATTTGTTTTGAGGCCATCCTCATTAATAATATATCCTAGATAAGTTACTTCCGCGCAGCAGAATTCGGACTTTTCTCTATTAATTTACAAGTTTACCTTTTTGAGGGCGGTTAGTACTATTCTCAAACATTTTAGGTGTTCCTCGAAGGTTTTGGCTGTAATAATTATATCGTCCAGATATGCGAAAACGTTTGGCTCCCATTCTGGCTTTATAAGCTTGTCCATCATTTTCTGGAAAATTGTAGGTGCATTCGTTAGGCCGTAGGGGACTCGGGTAAACTGAAATAATCCTTTACCGGGAAGTGAAAAGGCTGTAATTTCGCGGCTTTCTAGTGCTAGAGGGACTTGGTGGTAAGCTTGCGATAAATCAAGCTTACTAATGTAACGACTTTCTCTCAGCTGATCGAGAATGTCGTCCATATTGCGCATAGGGTGCGCTATTTTCTTGTTAACAGCGTTAACCTGCCGGAAATCTATAAAAAAGCGATATTTCCCGTTTGCATTCGAAACTATAATTGGGCAGCTGCACCACGGGCTTTCTGAAGGTTCTATGATAGTTTCCTTTAGCATTCTGTCGATTTCCTCGTATCCAGCCTGCAACATCCTCGGCGAATAACGACGGTTTCGTTGACGAATAGGTTCGGCACCCTGCACATCGATTTTATGGGAATCTAGGTTAGTTACGCCTAGTGTTTTTGGTGTTGGGGGAATCATCTCATTTAGTAGCTGCTGTAATCTTCTTTCTTGTTCCGGGGTAGCTCGTTTCAATCCTCCTATACTTGCTAGGGCAGGTAAGCAACTCGAATCTTTGCCATAAGGATAAAAATGATGAATGATACCTTTATCAGTCCACCACGTATCATTTTCGTAGCATATTTTCATGTTCGCTTTACGTTTAAAGTCGATACCTAATATGTAATCGTAATGCAAGCCGTCTGCTACTTGGAAGGGCATTGTAATAGTTTCACCATCTATTTCCATGGTTACATCTATTATACCTTGTATTACATCTGTACCATCAGCTACTTTAACGGCTGACTTGCTGGATTTCCGCAATTTATGCTGTAATACTCTACTCATTCCTCGCCCAATGAATGAGTGTACTGACTCAAGTAAAGCTGTAAGTTATTGTCCGTTTAACTCTGCGTTAAAGAAATGACGTGGATTGATGTCACGTATTTGCTGTATTAGGTAATTATTTGCTGCTAGGTGGGAGGGTATTGACCCTTTTGGGTGTTTGGGTGAGAAAATACGGGTCTCTATTTTCTCTGGCGGTAGTTTCCCTGGCTTCTGTTCTTATTGCAGCTGCAGTTTGCGTAGTTTGTGCCTTGAGCACCGCAATTACGACATGTTGCAGGTTCTGGACATTCTGCTATCCAATGCCCAAGTTTATTACACCTATAGCAAGGCTCTTTGAATTTCCTTGGGTGAATTGGCATTTGCTCTCCGCAATTTGGTGTGCTGAATTTATTTGGCTTGAATTTCTGCTTCTTTGGTGATTCAGCACTTTGTTTAGTTTCCTGTGCTCGCTGCCAATATCTGTTATTTTTGTTATTCTTTACAGCTTCGCTGTACTGCTGCTGACACTTTTACTTGGGAGGTGCTGTATATTTTCTAGCTGCTTGGGGGCTGTTCGGCTTCCATGGGTACTGGTGCTGTATTTTTTTTGTGGATTAGTGGCTATGGGTGCTATGGACTTTGGGGTCACTACAATATTTTCGCTCGGCTCTGAGGAAACTGCTGCTATTTTGCGTGTTTTTGTATGCATAGGATCAACATATGTATACTTTGCCAGACCGTAATTTTGAATGACTGGTGGAGGTTTGTACGTTTCATCCATTAAACGTCTTGCTTCCTCCTTTTTACCAAGTCGCTGCAGCTGTATGAAATCATCGAAATGGTGTCTTTCGATTTTTGTTCTGTAGCTAGGGTGCAGGTTCCGATACGCTCTATCCAGCTGTTCGGATTGAGTTATTG
This sequence comes from Theocolax elegans, assembly GCA_026168455.1. Taxonomy (NCBI): domain Eukaryota; kingdom Metazoa; phylum Arthropoda; class Insecta; order Hymenoptera; family Cerocephalidae; genus Theocolax; species Theocolax elegans. Next base: position 728,330 of record CM047430.1, on the reverse strand, counting down.
TTGGCTTGACCTGGTCTAGCATGCCTCTGAGCCTAGTGAGGTTATGTGCGATTCTCAATAGCTTGTCTAAGCTGGCACTGCGTTTCCTCCGTTCCATATTGTAGTCTCAGTGCATCTACAAAATCTAAATAATATTTCCAGCTGCTTTTCTCACGTCTAAACCATTCCCATGCTTCATCATCTAAGACTGATGGCAAAGCTTTAAATATATCCTGAGTGGAGAGACCATAACTTTCTCTACATCAAGATTTGATAAGAATGTCTCCGGATCATTCTTTTTCGCTCCTTACATTGGATATGGTGGCGTGAGAACATTTGTGCTGTCCTTTTTTCTCTTATAAAGGTAGCATCTTCTAAGCATGTTTCGTACGAACGGCTATACCTAAATGCTGGATTAAACGTAATTTGTTGCGGCTGTATGTGTGGGTTATTTGGGATTGAGTACGTTCCGTTGATCTCTTGCTGCACTGGTGAACTGCTATGCTATCTATTTTGCTGCTCGTTACTTTGCTGAGTGCTGTGTATTTCGATTATTTTGCTGTATAACTGCTGCATTTGCTATATTTGCTGCTCCAATCGTCTGAATTGTTCATCATATTTATTTTCGAGCTCTTTGTCATTATTTTTCGTCGTCTCTTGTGAGACGTTGAGTTCTGTAACTCCATCGTCTTCCCAATGGATACTCTGTACATTCCTATGTACATTGCTTAATTGCGTACTGCTTCTCGGGTTATGTCTGTTTTCGTGTGCCTGGCGGACTCTTGATTCCTGGGTCGCTAATTCGGGTTCTACATTGCTTTGCGGTGGCGTAGATCTTGGTCGGGTATCTGTATAAATATTGGTACTGTATGTGATAACTGGAGCTGTATATTGGGTAAATGGGTTATCTATTAGGTTTGTGTTTATGGGAGATGAAGGGGCTAATGTATGGATGGCATAATACGAAGTCGAATTTATGCTTAACTGTGTCGTTGTTAAGCTTGGTATTGTGTGCGTTAATTCTATCATCGAATTATTGCATGCTGGTGACGGTGGACTCAATCTATATGCTGTAGATTGTGCTTGAGGACGATTAGCTGCGCTGATTACTCTTAAATTTCCGTTATTTATTCTCTGCATATTTTGTCTCGCGTTGCTGTTTTCCCTGACATTCGATTGCATTTCCGATCCGTATTCCATTTCCGGTAATGATAACAAATTCTCATTACTTATGGAGATTGGATCTCGGTATTGTCCTCTTGATTGACCGGTTGGCAAATGAATATAAAGCATTCGTCTTGCTTTACTACTTCTTGCTGGAGCTGTATCTATAGCAATATTGGGGATATTTTCTCGTTCTGACGATGTTAGGGACAAATCTATTTCTATATTCGGGTTAGCTTCGTCTACTGCTGCATTCCAGTCAGCAGACGATGGTCCGAAATTACGTCTAATTTCGTACCTAGCTAACCAATCTCTAATAATTTTGCTATCCGCGTTTATTCCGATTTTACTCGCGTATACCGAAATTCTACCGTCACTGGTATTATTTATGCTGCGTCTTATTACACCGGCACCTACTGCTGGTTGTAACACAAGTCTTCTCCCAAAATTAAATCAAGATCATCACCGTTGTGAGACATTTTGGTTAATTTATTGTAGCTTATTTTATCTGAATAATTAAATAAATATTATTACCAATAGCTCTTTTTAGCTCGATTGCAGTGAAATTTCTTAGCTCTTGTTTAATTTAATCTAATGTAAATTAACACACCAAGCAAAAATCAAAAGATACCAATGAAAAGAAGAAAACACAATTTTCAAGCTAAGCTAATTAAATCAGATTCGCTTTTCACTAAGCAATCCGCAAACCACAAAAAAAACTAAACAAGCTTGCTTTATTATCAGCTGGGCAGTACGGGAATAAATACAGCGGGAAAATATGTATATATATATACTAGGGGGGCTTCGCCCCCCTGCGCGCTTCGCGCGCCAACCCCCTATTTTTAATTTCGAAAAAGGTTTTTCGTAATTAATTTATTTAAAATAATGTTTTAAATTGTATTATTTTTTCACTATCATGGACACCTTAAAAATTAAACAGATTCACACAACACCTTGGAGGTATTGCTATAGTTATTATAATTTATAAATAAAAGTTTACCAAAATTTAGTACAATGAAATCCGAATAAAAATAATAAAAAAAATAGAGACATATTAAATGTTAACTGTAAATTTTAAACTATATGAATTCTCATAAAGCTTACATTTATATTTTAATAATTATAAATGTTAATGAAAAATTAACTTACCAAAAATAGTAAAGTACATATACTTACTAAATTGTAGTATTTTAGTTAACAACTTATTAAAATTTTGGATTATTTTAAACGGTTATAAATAAAACTTCAACTCCTAAAATTAATTTATTTAATGACGAACGATCATCGCCAAAAGTTCTATGTCATTAATATTTTGTACTTTTAGAGTAATAAAACTTTCTTCTTAATTAAATTAATTTTTGTATTAGTTTTAAAGAATTATTTATAAAATTTTAGCGCTATATAAATAAAAACCTGTTTCTTCCATTTCTCCCGTGATTCGTAATTTGCACCCTCTTTCAAAATTTGCGTTTTAATCCATAATTATATCCAATTTATTTTTACTATACAGAGCCCAAATATTTATTTTGATTATTATAAACAAATTCATTTCTTAAATATCCTTCTGTTTCTAATAAATACATACTTGTTTATTTAAAATATTGTGTTATATAAATATAAATTATCTACACACTTATATATCCATACAATTTTGAAATATTAATTTAAAAAATATTTAAATTAAATGCTCCTAAATTAATAGTTTTCGAAAAACTTTTGAAATGTAATTCGTATTTTATATTGCCACTGTTAAAATTTGAATTTTCTTTTGCCATTACTATTTATAATAGAATTATCTTAAAAACGCAATAATTAATGTATTCAATTTTTAATTTATTTTATATTTCACATATAGATATTTGGAAAAGTGTATGTTATACTGTGTAATATTTATTTCATCTTCAAATAATTTTGCATCTGTATTTAAATCATTACATTGAATTTTAGATCCGTTATTATTATTGAGTATATGTTTAAAAATTTTATGAGTTTTATCAAGAATGAGTAAACAAATACACATTCTTTCATGTTATGTTCACAACTTTTTTTTTGCGCACGGAAAAAATACATATATTATGTATTTTTGAAAAAACAATTTTAAAATATATATATATTATATAAATATTCCGCCGCACGCACACACACCCACATACATACATACATATATATACACATATATGGGCTATTTCACGTCAAGTGGTACGATGAAAATTTTAAATCACTCCAAAATTTGAGAACAGGCTGGAAACATCTTCCAGAACATACAAAAAAAATTTAAGTGTTAAAAATAATTTGCTTAAGAGTTATTCGACCATGAAAAGTGGATATTTTTCAATTTTTTAGAAAAATTTCTATTTTTAAAGCTATTTATCTCAAAATCTGTTGATTTTTTTGAAAAAAACATTACAAACAACTTTTGTTTAAATTAATCTTTAGAACTTATCTACCCTGGTTACATATCTTACTTTTAAAATCTCGAAGAGATAGAATACCCGGACATATTGAATATCAAAAAAAAGGCTACCACACCATAATCGATTTTAATCTAACACCTCTCAAAAGTTCACATTTTTCGCGAGCTTTCGAATGGCTTGGGTTAGCTTATTCTTGGCTTATTATTGGCCAAGACCGCTGTTGTAAGTTATGCCTCATAAACCTCATAAAATCACTAATTTTCACGTATTTTAGGACATAACTTACACAAAAGGTGTATATATATAATTGTAGTATTTAGTAAAAACCTATTAAAATTTTATATTATTTTAAACAGCTCTAAATAGAACTTTACCTCCTAAAATTAATTTAAGTCATCGCCAAGAGTTCTATATGTCATTAATATTTTGTACTTTTAGAGTAATCAAACTTTCTTCTTAATTAAATTAATTTTTGTATTAGTTTTAAAGAATTATTTATAACATTTTAGCGGTATATAAATAAAAACCTGTTTCTTCCATTTCTCCCGTAATTCGTAATTTGCACCCTCTTTCAAAATTTGCGTTTTAATCCATAATTATATCCAATTTATTTTTCCCTTTAGGTACAGAGCCAATATATTTATTTTAATTATTATAAACAAAGGCATTCCTTAAATAACCTTTTGTTTCTAATAAATACATACTTGTTTATTTAAAATATTGTGTTATATAAATATAAATTATCTACACACTTATATATCCATACAATTTTTAAATTTTGATTTGAATAATATTTAAATTAAATACTACTAAAATAATAATTTTCGAAAAACTTTTGAAATGTAATTCGTATTTTATATTGCCACTGTTAAAATTTGAATTTTCTTTTGCCATTACTGTTTATAATAGAATTATCTTAAAAACGCAATAATTAATGTATTCAATTTTTAATTTATTGTATATTTCACATATAGATATTTGGAAAAGTTTATGTTATACTTGATTAATATTTATTTTATCTTTGAAAAATTGTGCATATTTTTAAAAACATTACATTAAATTTTAGGTCCGTTTTTATTTTATGAGTTTTATCAGGAATAAGTAAACTAATACACATTCTTTCAAGTTATATTCACAACTTCTTTTTGCGCACGGAAAAAATACATATATTATCTATTCTTGAAAAAACAAATAACACGTACACACACACGCACGCACACACACACACACACACACACACACACACACTCACACACACGCACGCACGCACACACACACATACACACACGCACGCACGCACGCACGCACGCACGCTTACACACACACATGCACGCACGCACGCACACACGCACACACACACACACACATGCACGCACGCACACACACACACACACACACACACACACACACACACACACGCACGCACGCACGCTCGCGCATACACACACACTTATATATATGACATATATATATGACATATATATATAACATATATATAACATATATATGACATATATATAACATATATATAACATATATATATAACATATATATAACATATATATGACATATATATGACATATATATATAACATATATATAACATATATATATGACATATATATATAGCATATATATATAACATATAAATGACATATATATATAAAACATATATATATATGTTGAATTCTGAATTCTTAGACACGGCGGCGGCGGCGGCGGCGGCGGCGGCGGCGAAATATTTATATATTATAGAGAGATATATGTTTATTATTAATTATTATTATTGTATGTTATGCGCAGCGTTATTATTCTGGGAAAGAAAAATATATACAGTCTTATGTACACACCAAAATATTTATATTTAATGTTATTAACATTAAAATCAACAAATATTGGGGTATATGTGCAAGGGAACGTGTAAATGGTGCTTATATAAATAAACTATAAACTGGGTTAGGCAGGCAGCAAACAACAACAAACAAAAATTATGCAGTATAAGTTATATAAACTAACTATTATTATCAGGGAGCAATCAGGGAGAAATTAAATTTTCGTTGCAATGGGTATAGCAGGACAAACAAAATTTAATTATTACTATTTATTATGTTCAGAATAAATAAATAAAAGCAAAATGTATATGTTAATTCAATCAGTGTTAATTTTATATAAGCAAAAACACAATCTAACCAAACGTGATAATAGCAAGGGGAACATTCAATAGCATTAATATGTATTATATATATAGCCAAAGGAAATTAATATGCTTATGAAAAAGAACCATAAATAATGATTAAAAAATGCAAAATTGATTATCAATTATAATCAATATACTACTATAATATATTATACTACTTGGTTGTGAGGATTACTCCAGGTATGCGTATTTGTATGCATGCTTATCTGAGAGGTCAGCTGTACACGTTGTTTGTGTACAGCAACCTAACCTCAATTTGTCCTATGCTGTTTCTTGTACAGCTGTAGTGATTATATACAGCTGTACATGTATTTCCTTGTCTTTGTCTTCTGCCTATTGCTGTTTATCCTCTTCCTTGTTCCTTACCCTCTTAATGAGTATTTATTCTCATTATACAGATGTATCTTGGTTGGCGTTAGCGTTTCTCCTGCTTACTGCCTGGATACTGCCTCTTCGCCTTGACTGCTGTCCTGTGAGGCTTTGGAGAGTTCTCGAGGGTTCCTGGTGATCGCCTCCCTTAGAGTATCCTGCCTGCAGTGTCAGACTCGGAGAAGCTCACCTGATAATCTGAGCTCGCCCAAGGTCCTCAGCGCCAGAACCACCTCAGTGTTTGTGTGCCGTGCTTGGGAAAGGGTTATTAGTATGTGAGGGTAGGCAGGGCTTATTTACTGTGCGGGTAGGTAGGTGTAGGGAATTATATATGGGTAGGTAGGTGTTCGTTGTGGGTTCGATAGCTCCTTACTTGACATGTGCAAAGCACATTGTCACATGCAAAATGAATTTCTGCATAACTAATAAAAAAGTAATTTTACTCTTTTTTATGCTCTTTAAATAAAATAATACTTGCACCACCGTTGATTAAGTATTTCAGTTGAGTTATTTTTGACTTACTAATATCTTCTTATATATCGTTGATAGTAGGTTATCGTGTAAAATAATATGGTCAAATAGAGCATTCTAATGTTTTACATTAAACTTAAATGTATTTCCGATTTCGAATTATATATTCTATGAATATGTGTATATTCTTTTTTACCATGTGACGTGTCCACTGGGGATTAGGGTGGAGTCACGAATAAAACAAAAGAACTAATTAAACGATTGCAGGTTTATTGCACTCAAGGTGCTCACGAGTAATACACGGCAAAGCAGCGGCTTTGCCGTTCAAAATTGCCAGTCACGTTGGCCGCGGTCGCTCGCGTTCGCGCGATTGCGGGCCGTCCCGCACCTAACCACGCGTCGCGCACACATACTTCAAGGAAGCTGGACTTGGGAGGAAGGAGCACGGCTCACCTGGACGCTCGTCTCCTGAATCCCTCGGACACACACGTAGTTTTTTAAAATTGCCGTATTTTCGTCTAACAAGGTCGGTGGTCGGTCGCAGTCTGTCGATTATCGGCACGCACGAAACGAGAGAGTTGTTCCTCGGCGTATTGCGCAGGCGCGCCTACTTTCGCGTCTCGAGTCGTGCGCGCTCGGCTCAGTTCGTACTGGCCGCTCGGGCCGTGATTTCGCTGCCTCGACGGAGATGTCGTCGACGACGTTGACTTCGTGGTGCTGGATGGCGATTGAGTAACTGCGGCCCTGCTGAGAATACTATCTGCGAGGTAAGCGTTTAAATCGTTCCTTTTTACCTCGATTTTAAGCTAAATCGAGCCCCTCGAGTTTCTTCGTTGCAGGTGCCGTATGTTGTCAATACGGGATCTTCGGCTCGGAGGCTCCGGACAGCTGGAGCACATCGGCGTCTCATAACAGCCCTCAGTGAGCAGAGCCAGGCAGCGGTGAATCGTCGTCGTCCTATGGAGTGCCGCCGAGGTAATTTACCTACTTTCCTCGGGCTCTATATAGATGTTTGTTTGTGTCTGCCATAACTTTAAACTAGACATGTCATCTCCTTTCCTTTTGGTCCTGCTGACATACCTGGGAGAAGCTATGACTGGTTATAGCTTCTCCATCCTCGTTCCTTAGTAGTCGACCAACTTGGTAATTAATTACCGTTTCAGGTACTCTGATTGGCAGTACACCGTGGCTTGAGCGCAAGGGCGCTACCTCATTCCAAGGCCTGAAGTCTTCACCTGGGCTGCTCAACATCGGAGGCTTCTCTTGGGTGCTGGAGAGGGCAATCAATGCTAGATGGGACTTGGGGATATGGTACGGGTCATTCCTGGTGCTGGAGAAGGCATAAGTATGCTGGATCAACGGAGCAGTGTGTGTGTGTGTGCAATTGTGCGCAGTCAGGAGTCGCATCTCCTTTGCTTCGGGTTCTCCTGCTTACTACGCACTGTAAGCCTATATCGGTTTCACACATTCGCATATGTGTGCCTATTAGGACTTGATTGGTATGTATAGCACACTTACTTCGCATAGTAAGCTTGACAGGTGCTATACTATACCTTGTCTCGCTAGTTTATTTCTAAGTGACATGTAGTATAACTACAATGTCACAACCATCAAATTGTTATCAAGCATTAGTGCTTCATATCAATGCAAAAGCAAATAAAAATCAATCGCTGTGTCGACAATAGGCCTCATTAGAAACATATAATGTCGTTATATAAATCTTATATATCTTACTTAATAACCAAACTTAAAATATTTTATAAGTCTTTTATATAAACATGCATATGCAATTCGCTATTTAATTCAAATCAGACGTATTATTCAAAAGTAAGATGGCAATCCAACGTGTGGTGCAAGTATTATTTTATTTAAAGAGCATAAAAAAGAGAGAAATTACTTTTTTATTAGTTATGCAGAAATTAATTATGCACAAATGAATTATTATTATTCTATAAAATTTTTTATCTACTGATGTAAAGCACGGAAAGGATAGACTTTCTTTATTTAAAGAGAATTAAAAAAAAGAAGTTTTCTTTTTATCAGTTTTATGGAAATTAATAAAAACTTTTAATGGAGTTTAAGCAAAATATATAAATCTACATAATATTAAAATTTTATAAGTGAAATTGTGAATTTTTCTGTAAAAAACCCCTTATACTGTAAAAAATATTTAGTGAATGTCATTTTTTATGAGTCCATTGTGATCGCATTGATACGAGGATAAATTTACCACTATTACAAATTTTTTAAAGAGTCGTTTTTTATTAGTTTTTTGGCTTGGAAGTTTCAGTAGTCCGCGTACGTACGTACGTACGTACAACTTTTTATACATACATTTTACCATTAATTATTACAATTGCACAACCGATAATTAATTTTGTTGTCAACAATTAATTGTCGTGGTGCCAGGTATAAATTGTATGTATTCAAAAATTATAATAAATATATATTATTTGTAATATTAATCACAAATTATATTTAGAAATATATTTAAAATAAGCATTTTTCTGTGAATTCCCATTTTACTGTAAATAATTATATAAATAAACAATATCTTTTTTAGACTTTATGTGTCCCTGGAATTATGACAAACAGTTCCTAGATCTTTCGGAAATTTCGGAGGAAATTCGGGATGAGTCGACTAATTACGGGGTTTCCTGGATATTTCGGGAATTTCTGAAATATTTCAGAAAGACTCCACTAATTACGGGATATCCTGGATATTTCGGGAATATCTGAGGAAATTCGTGATGACTCTACCAATAACGGGATTTCCTCGATCTTTCGGGAATTCCTGAGGTATGTTGGGATGACGCTACTAATTACGGGAATTTCTGGATATTTCGGGAATTTCTGGAAAAATTCGGGATGACTACTAATTACGGGATTTCTTGGAAATTTCGGGAATTTCTGAAATATTTCAGAAAGACTCCACTAATTATAGTATTTCCTGGATATTTCGGGAATATCTGAGGAAATTCGGGATGAATCTACCAATTACGGGATTTCCTGGATATTTAGGGAATTTCTGAGGTATTTCGGGATGATTCTACCAATTACGGGATTTCCTGGATATTACGCGAAATTCAGTGGAAATTCGCGATGAATCTACCAATTACGGAATATCCTGGACCTTTCGGGAACTTTTGAGCTATTTCGGGATAACTAAACAAATTACGGGATTTCCTGGATTTTTCGGGAATTTCTGACATATTTTTGAATGTCTCCATTAATTATGGAATTTCCTGGATATTTCGGGAATTTCTGAGGAAATTAGGGATAACACCAATAATAACGGGATTTTCTGGATACTTCGGGAATTTCTGAGATATTTCGAAATGTCTCCACTAATTGTGGAATTTCCTGGATGTTTCGGGAATTTCTGATCTATTTCGGGATGACGCTGCCAATTTCGGGATTTCCTGGATATTTCGGGAATTTCTGAAGAAATTCGGGATGAGTATAATAATTACTGAATTTCCTGGATATTTCGGGAATTTCTGAAAGATTCCAGCTAGGCTCCACTAATTATGGTATTTCCTGGATATTTTGGGAATTCCTGAGGTATTTCTTGATAACTCTACTAATTAAGGGATTTCATGGACATTTCGGGAATTTCCTAGGTATTTCGAAATGTCTCAACTAATTGAGGAATTTCCTGGATATTTCGGGAGTTTCTGAGGTATTTCGGGATGATTCTACCAATTAAGGGTTTTCCTGGATATTACGCCAATTGCTGAGGTATTTCGGGATGACGCTACTAATTACGGCATATCCAGGATATTTCGGGAATTTCTGACGAAATTCGGGATGACTACTAATTACGGGATTTCTTGGATATTTCGGGAATATCTGAGGAAATTCGGGATGAATCTACCAATTACGGGATTTCCTGGATATTTAGGGAATTTCTGAGGTATTTCGGGATGATTCTACCAATTACGGGATTTCCTGGATATTACGCGAAATTCAGTGGAAATTCGCGATGAATCTACCAATTCCGGAATATCCTCGACCTTTCGGGAATTTTTGAGCTATTTCGGGATAACTAAACAAATTACGGGATTTCCTGGATATTTCGGGAATTTCTGAGGTATTTCGGGATGATTCTACCAATTACGGGATTTCCTGGATATTACGCGTAATTCAGTGGAAATTCGCGATGAATCTACCAATTACGGAATATCCTGGACCTTTCGGGAACTTTTGAGCTATTTCGGGATAACTAAACAAATTACGGGATTTCCTGGATATTTCGGGAATTTCTGACATATTTTTGAATGTCTCCATTAATTATGGAATTTCCTGGATATTTCGGGAATTTCTGAGGAAATTAGGGATAACACCAATAATAACGGGATTTTCTGGATACTTCGGGAATTTCTGAGATATTTCGAAATGTCTCCACTAATTGTGGAATTTCCTGGATGTTTCGGGAATTTCTGATCTATTTCGGGATGACGCTGCTAATTTCGGGATTTCCTGGATATTTCGGGAATTTCTGAAGAAATTCGGGATGAGTGTAATAATTACTGAATTTCCTGGATATTTCGGGAATTTCTGAAAGATTTCAGCTAGGCTCCACTAATTATGGTATTTCCTGGATATTTTGGGAATTCCTGAGGTATTTCTTGATAACTCTACTAATTAAGGGATTTCCTGGACATTTCGGGAATTTCCTAGGTATTTCGAAATGTCTCAACTAATTGAGGAATTTCCTGGATATTTCGGGAGTTTCTGAGGTATTTCGGGATGATTCTACCAATTAAGGGTTTTCCTGGATATTACGCCAATTGCTGAGGTATTTCGGGATGACGCTACTAATTACGGCATATCCAGGATATTTCGGGAATTTCTGAAGAAATTCGGGATGACTACTAATTACGGGATTTCTTGGATATTTCGGGAATATCTGAGGAAATTCGGGATGAATCTACCAATTACGGGATTTCCTGGATATTTAGGGAATTTCTGAGGTATTTCGGGATGATTCTACCAATTACGGGATTTCCTGGATATTACGCGAAATTCAGTGGAAATTCGCGATGAATCTACCAATTTACGGAATATCCTGGACCTTTCGGGAATTTTGAGCTATTTCGGGATAACTAACAAATTACGGGATTTCCTGGATATTTCGGGAATATCTAAGGAAATCGGGATGAATCTACCATTACGGGATTTCCTGGATATTTAGGGAATTTCTGAGGTATTTCGGGATGATTCTACCAATTACGGGATTTCCTGGATATTACGCGAAATTCAGTGGAAATTCGCGATTGAATCTACCAATTCCGGAATATCCTGGACCTTTCGGGAATTTTTGAGCTATTTCGGGATAACTAAACAAATTACGGGATTTCCTGGATATTTCGGGAATATCTAAGGAAATTCGGGATGAATCTACCCATTACGGGATTTCCTGGATATTTAGGGAATTTCTGAGGTATTTCGGGATGATTCTACCAATTACGGGATTTCCTGGATATTACGCGAAATTCAGTGGAAATTCGCGATGAATCTACCAATTCCGGAATATCCTCGACCTTTCGGGAATTTTTGAGCTATTTCGGGATAACTAAACAAATTACGGGATTTCCTGGATATTTCGGGAATTTCTGAGGTATTCGGGATGATTCTACCAATTACGGGATTTCCTGGATATTACGCGTAATTCAGTGGAAATTCGCGATGAATCTACCAATTACGGAATATCCTGGACCTTTCGGGAACTTTTGAGCTATTTCGGGATAACTAAACAAATTACGGGATTTCCTGGATATTTCGGGAATTTCTGACATATTTTTGAATGTCTCCATTAATTATGGAATTTCCTGGATATTTCGGGAATTTCTGAGGAAATTAGGGGTAACACCAATAATAACGGGATTTTCTGGATACTTCGGGAATTTCTGAGATATTTCGAAATGTCTCCACTAATTGTGGAATTTCCTGGATGTTTCGGGAATTTCTGATCTATTTCGGGATGACGCTGCTAATTTCGGGATTTCCTGGATATTTCGGGAATTTCTGAAGAAATTCGGGATGAGTATAATAATTACTGAATTTCCTGGATATTTCGGGAATTTCCGAAAGATTTCAGCTAGGCTCCACTAATTATGGTATTTCCTGGATATTTTGGGAATTCCTGAGGTATTTCTTGATAACTCTACTAATTAAGGGATTTCCTGGACATTTCGGGAATTTCCTAGGTATTTCGAAATGTCTCAACTAATTGAGGAATTTCCTGGATATTTCGGGAGTTTCTGAGGTATTTCGGGATGATTCTACCAATTAAGGGTTTTCCTGGATATTACGCCAATTGCTGAGGTATTTCGGGATGACGCTACTAATTACGGCATATCCAGGATATTTCGGGAATTTCTGAAGAAATTCGGGATGACTACTAATTACGGGATTTCTTGGATATTTCGGGAATATCTGAGGAAATTCGGTATGAATCTACCAATTACGGGATTTCCTGGATATTTAGGGAATTTCTGAGGTATTTCGGGATGATTATACCAATTACCGGATTTCCTGGATATTACGCGAAATTCAGTGGAAATTCGCGATGAATCTACCAATTACGGAATATCCTGGACCTTTCGGGAATTTTTGAGCTATTTCGGGATAACTAAACAAATTACGGGATTTCCTGGATATTTCGGGAATATCTGAGGAAATTCGTGATGACTCTACCAATAACGGGATTTCCTCGATCTTTCGGGAATTCCTGAGGTATGTTGGGATGACGCTACTAATTACGGGAATTTCTGGATATTTCGGGAAATTCTGGAAAAATTCGAGATGACTACTAATTACGGGATTTCTTGGAAATTTCGGGATTTTCTGAAATATTTCAGAAAGTCTCTATTAATTATAGTATTTCCTGGATATTTCGGGAATATCTGAGGAAATTCGGGATGAATCTACCAATTACGGGATTTCCTGGATATTTAGGGAATTTCTGAGGTATTTCGGGATGATTCTACCAATTACGGAATTTCCTGGATATTACGCGAAATTCAGTGGAAATTCGCGATGAATCTACCAATTACGGAATATCCTGGACCTTTCGGGAATTTTTGAGCTATTTCGGGATAACTAAACAAATTACGGGATTTCCTGGATATTTCGGGAATTTCTTAGGTATTTCTGGATAACTCTACTAATTACGGGATTTCCAGGATATTTCGGGAATTTCTGACATATTTTTGAATGTCTCCACTAATTATGGAACTTCCTGGATATTGCGGGAATTTCTGAGGAAATTAGGGATAACACCAATAATAACGGGATTTTCTGGATACTTCGGGAATTTCTGAGATATTTCGAAGTGTCTCCACTAATTGTGGAATTTCCTGGATGTTTCGGGAATTTCTGATCTATTTCGGGATGACGCTGCTAATTTCGGGATTTCCTGGATATTTCGGGAATTTCTGAAGAAATTCGGGATGAGTATAATAATAATGAATTTCCTGGATATTTCGGGAATTTCTGAAAGATTTCAGCTAGGCTCCACTAATTATGGTATTTCCTGGATATTTCGGGAATTCCTGAGGTATTTCTTGATAACTCTACTAATTAAGGGATTTCCTGGACATTTCGGGAATTTCCTAGGTATTTCGAAATGTCTCAACTAATTGTGGAATTTCCTGGATATTTCGGGAGTTTCTGAGGTATTTCGGGATGATTCTACCAATTACGGGTTTTCCTGAATATTACGCCAATTGCTGAGGTATTTCGGGATGACGCTACTAGTTACGGCATTTCCAGGATATTTCGGGAATTTCTGAAGAAATTCGGGATGACTACTAATTACGGGATTTCTTGGATATTTCGGGAATATCTGAGGAAATTTGTAATGATTCTACCAATTACGGGATTTCCTGGTTCGTTTGGGAATTGCTGAGACATTTCGGGATGACGCTACTAATTACGGGTTTCCTGGATCTTTCTGGTTTTTCTTAGCTATTTCAGGATGACTCTACTAATTGCGGGATGTCCTGGATATTTCGCGAATTTCTGAAATATTTGAGCAAGATTCCACTAATTATAACGGGATTTTCTGGATACTTCGGGAATTTCTGAGATATTTCTGGATAACTCTACTAATTACGGGATTTCCAGGATATTTCGGGAATTTCTGACATATTTTTGAATCTCCACTAATTATGGAATTTCCTGGATATTTCGGGAATTTCTGAGGAAATTAGGGATAACACCAATAATAACGGGATTTTCTGGATACTTCGGGAATTTCTGAGATATTTCGAAATGTCTCCACTAATTGTGGAATTTCCTGGATGTTTCGGGAATTTCTGATCTATTTCGGGATGACGCTGCTAATTTCGGGATTTCTTGGATATTTCGGAAATTTCTGACATATTTTTGAATGTCTCCACTAATTATGGAATTTTCTGGATATTTCGGGAATTTCTGAGGAAATTAGGGATAACACCAATAATAACGGGATTTTCTGGATACTTCGGGAATTTCTGAGATATTTCGAAATGTCTCCACTAATTGTGGAGTTTCCTGGATGTTTCGGGAATTTCTGATCTATTTCGGGATGACGCTGCTAATTTCGGGATTTCCTGGATATTTCGGGAATTTCCGAAGAAATTCGGGATGAGTATAATAATTACTGAATTTCCTGGATATTTCGGGAATTTCTGAAAGATTTCAGCTAGGCTCCACTAATTATGGTATTTCCTGGATATTTCGGGAATTCCTGAGGTATTTCTTGATAACTCTACTAATTAAGGGATTTCCTGGACATTTCGGGAATTTCCTAGGTATTTCGAAATGTCTCAACTAATTGTGGAATTTCCTGGATATTTCGGGAGTTTCTGAGGTATTTCGGGATGATTCTACCAATTGCGGGTTTTCCTGGATATTACGCCAATTGCTGAGGTATTTCGGGATGACGCTACTAATTACGGCAATTCCAGGATATTTCGGGAATTTCTGAAGAAATTCGGGATGATTCTACCAATTACGGGATTTCCTGGTTCTTTTGGGAATTGCTGAGACATTTCGGGATGACGCTACTAATTACGGGTTTCCTGGATCTTTCTGGTTTTTCTTAGCTATTTCAGGATGACTCTACTAATTGCGGGATGTCCTGGATATTTCGCGAATTTCTGAAATATTTGAGCAAGATTCCACTAATTTTAACGGGATTTTCTGGATACTTCGGGAATTTCTGAGATATTTCGAAATGTATCCACTAATTGTGGAATTTCCAGGATGTTTCGGGAATTTCTGATCTATTTCGGGATGACGCTGCTAATTTCGGGATTTCCTGGATATTTCGGGAATTTCTAAAGAAATTCGGGATGAGTATAATAATTACTGAATTTCCTGGATATTTCGGGAATTTCTGAAAGATTTCAGCTAGGCTCCACTAATTATGGTATTTCTTGGATATTTCGGGAATTCCTGAGGTATTTCTTGATAACTCTACTAATTAAGGGATTTCCTGGACATTTCGGGAATTTCCTAGGTTTTTCGAAATGTCTCAACTAATTGTGGAATTTCCTGGATATTTCGGGAATTTCTGAGGTATTTCTGGATAACGCTACTAATTACGGGATTTCCAGGATATTTCGGGAATTTCTGAAGAAATTCGGGATGACTGCTAATTACGGAATTTCTTGGATATTTCGGGAATTTCTGAAATATTTCAGAAAGACTCCACTAATTACGGGACTTTCTGGATATTTCGGTAATATCTAAGGAAATTCGTGATGATTCTACCAATTTCGGGATTTCCTGAATCTTTCGGGAATTGCTGAGATATTTCAGGATGACGCTACTAATTATGGTATTTCCTGGATATTTGGAATTTCTGAGGTATTTCTTGATAACTCTACTAATTAAGGGATTCCTGGACATTTCGGGAATTTCCTAGGTTTTTCGAAATGTCTCAACTAATTGTGGAATTTCCTGGATATTCGGGAATTTCTGAGGTATTTCTGGATAACTCTACTAATTACGGGATTTCCAGGATATTTCGGGAATTTCTGAAGAAATTCGGGATGACTGCTAATTACGGAATTTCTTGGATATTTCGGGAATTTCTGAAATATTTCAGAAAGACTCCACTAATTACGGGACTTTCTGGATATTTCGGTAATATCTAAGGAAATTCGTGATGATTCTACCAATTTCGGGATTTCCTGAATCTTTCGGGAATTGCTGAGATATTTCAGGATGACGCTACTAATTATGGTATTTCCTGGATATTTGGAATTTCTGAGGTATTTCTTGATAACTCTACTAATAAGGGATTTCCTGGACATTTCGGGAATTTCCTAGGTTTTTCGAAATGTCTCAACTAATTGTGGAATTTCCTTGATATTTCGGGAATTTCTGAGGTATTTCTGGATAACTCTACTAATTACGGGATTTCCAGGATATTTCGGGAATTTCTGAAGAAATTCGGGATGACTGCTAATTACGGAATTTCTTGGATATTTCGGAAATTTCTGACATATTTTTGAATGTCTCCACTAATTATGGAATTTTCTGGATATTTCGGGAATTTCTGAGGAAATTAGGGATAATTCTACCAATTTCGGGATTTCCTGAATCTTTCGGGAATTGCTGAGATATTTCAGGATGACGCTACTAATTATGGTATTTCCTGGATATTTGGAATTTCTGAGGTATTTCTGATAACTCTACTAATTAAGGGATTTCCTGGACATTTCGGGAATTTCCTAGGTTTTTCGAAATGTCTCAACTAATTGTGGAATTTCCTTGATATTTCGGGAATTCCTGAGGTATTTCTGATAACTCTACTAATTACGGGATTTCCAGGATATTTCGGGAATTTCTGAAGAAATTCGGGATGACTGCTAATTACGGAATTTCTTGGATATTTCGGAAATTTCTGACATATTTTTGAATGTCTCCACTAATTATGGAATTTTCTGGATATTTCGGGAATTTCTGAGGAAATTAGGGATAACACCAATAATAACGGGATTTTCTGGATACTTCGGGAATTTCTGAGATATTTCGAATGTCTCCACTAATTGTGGAGTTTCCTGGATGTTTCGGAATTTCTGATCTATTTCGGGATGACGCTGCTAATTTCGGGATTTCCTGGATATTTCGGGAATTTCCGAAGAAATTCGGGATGAGTATAATAATTACTGAATTCCTGGATATTTCGGGAATTTCTGAAAGATTTTCAGCTAGGCTCCCTAATTATGGTATTTCCTGGATATTTCGGAATTCCTGAGGTATTTCTTGATAACTCTACTAATTAAGGGATTTCCTGGACATTTCGGGAATTTCCTAGGTATTTCGAAATGTCTCAACTAATTGTGGAATTTCCTGGATATTTCGGGAGTTTCTGAGGTATTTCGGATGATTCTACCAATTGCGGGTTTTCCTGGATATTACGCCAATTGCTGAGGTATTTCGGGATGACGCTACTAATTACGGCAATTCCAGGATATTTCGGGAATTTCTGAAGAAATTCGGGATGATTCTACCAATTACGGGATTTCCTGGTTCTTTTGGGAATTGCTGAGACATTTCGGGATGACGCTACTAATTACGGGTTTCCTGGATCTTTCTGGTTTTTCTTAGCTATTTCAGGATGACTCTACTAATTGCGGGATGTCCTGGATATTTCGCGAATTTCTGAAATATTTGAGCAAGATTCCACTAATTTTAACGGGATTTTCTGGATACTTCGGGAATTTCTGAGATATTTCGAAATGTATCCACTAATTGTGGAATTTCCAGGATGTTTCGGGAATTTCTGATCTATTTCGGGATGACGCTGCTAATTTCGGGATTTCCTGGATATTTCGGGAATTTCTAAAGAAATTCGGGATGAGTATAATAATTACTGAATTTCCTGGATATTTCGGGAATTTCTGAAAGATTTCAGCTAGGCTCCACTAATTATGGTATTTCTTGGATATTTCGGGAATTCCTGAGGTATTTCTTGATAACTCTACTAATTAAGGGATTTCCTGGACATTTCGGGAATTTCCTAGGTTTTTCGAAATGTCTCAACTAATTGTGGAATTTCCTGGATATTTCGGGAATTTCTGAGGTATTTCTGGATAACTCTACTAATTACGGGATTTCCAGGATATTTCGGGAATTTCTGAAGAAATTCGGGATGACTGCTAATTACGGAATTTCTTGGATATTTCGGGAATTTCTGAAATATTTCAGAAAGACTCCACTAATTACGGGACTTTCTGGATATTTCGGTAATATCTAAGGAAATTCGTGATGATTCTACCAATTTCGGGATTTCCTGAATCTTTCGGGAATTGCTGAGATATTTCAGGATGACGCTACTAATTATGGTATTTCCTGGATATTTGGAATTTCTGAGGTATTTCTTGATAACTCTACTAATTAAGGGATTTCCTGGACATTTCGGGAATTTCCTAGGTTTTTCGAAATGTCTCAACTAATTGTGGAATTTCCTTGATATTTCGGGAATTTCTGAGGTATTCTGGATAACTCTACTAATTACGGGATTTCCAGGATATTTCGGGAATTTCTGAAGAAATTCGGGATGACTGCTAATTACGGAATTTCTTGGATATTTCGGGAATTTCTGAAATATTTCAGAAAGACTCCACTAATTACGGGACTTTCTGGATATTTCGGTAATATCTAAGGAAAATCGTGATGATTCTACCAATTTCGGGATTTCCTGGATCTTTCGGGAATTGCTGAGATATTTCTGAATAACTCTACTAATTACGGGATTTCCAGGATATTTCGGGAATTTCTGATATTTTCTGGATTTTTCGTCTGTAAAGTTCCAAAGGTCTGGTGTACATGCACTCTTTTTGTATAAACGCCAATCAAATGTTCTCTTTGTAGGTGTCTACGGACGAGTGGGTGGATGCTTTATATATGGTGTGAATATGTGGTATGTGTTTGTGACTTTTTTGTGTGCGCGTGTGTATAGTGTGTGGAGAGAGAGAAAGAGAGAGAGAGAGATATTTGCGTGACTCAATCGTAAAAATTTCTTTAATTGAAAGATGAGGAATCTTGGCACTAGTACTTTTTTCGTACAGGAACCATTATTCATTTATACATATTCTGGGATACATAGACTTGGTTTGCAATAATTTTTTTATCATGGGAGAATTTATGTTAATTACTCTGGTCATTACAATGGGGAATCTTGGAAATAGAACTTTTTTTTCAAGTAAAGTTATTGTTGAATTATACTTATTCTGGAATATATAGACATTGATTGTAATTATTTTTATATGTGGGAAATTATTCATTAATCGGTCCGTTCTTTATTATGAGGAATCTTGGCACTAGTACTTTTTTCGTACAGGAACCATTATTGATTTATATATATTCTGGGATACATAGACTTGGTTTGCAATAATTTTTTTATCATGGGAAAATTTATGTTAAATACTCTGGTCATTACAATGGGGAATCTTGGAAATAGAACCTTTATTTCAAGAAAAACTATTGTTGATTACTACTTATTCTGGGATATATCGTCACCATTAGAACAAATTTTTTATTATGGAAAATTATTCATAAATAATTCTGTTCTTTATTATGGGGAATCTTGGCTCTGGAACCTTTTTGTTCAGGAACCATTATTGATTTATGCTTATTCTAGGATATATAGACATCATTTGAAAACATTGTTTTATTATGGGAAATTATCCATTAATTGGTCCGTTCTTTATTATGGGGAATCTTGGCACTAGAACTTTTTTTCTAGAGGAACCATTAATGATTTATACTTATTCTGGAATATATAGACATCGATTGTAATTATTTTTTTGTTATGGGAAATTATTCATTAATTTGTCTGCTCTTTATTGTGGGGAATCTTGGCACTGAAACCTTTTTTGTACAGGAACCATTATTGATGTATACTTATTCTGGGATACATAAACTTCGTTTGCAATAATTTTTTTATCATGGGAAATTTTATGTTAAATACTCTGTTCTTTATAATGGGTAATCTTGGAAATAGAACTTTTTTGTACAGGAACCATTATTGATATATACGTGTGTGTATGTGTGTGCGTGTGCGTGTATGTGTTTGTGTATATGTATATGTGTGTGTGTATTTGTGTGTGCGCGCGCGTATTCAGTTAGCGAGTGTTTATGGGCATGCACATACGTGGGTGTGTTATGAGTGAGTTTTAGCGGGCGAATGCAAAAAGAATGTGTGATAGAGAGTATTTGTAGGCCAGAGCGTTAGCATTGCGTGTAGATGAGTGGAAACTTGGACGATTGGTTTTGTGGAAAGTGTATCCCTGCGTGACAAACGGGGTACAAAGGTGGGTGAGTACGTGTGTGTTATGTGTGGGGCTTTTTTTATAGAGGATTTATTATTGATTTTTAATCAGATTAGCATTTTTAGACATCGTTTTTATAATGTTTAATATGGGAAATTTGGTAGTAATTATTCAGTTTTTTTACTTTAAGATGTTTTGGCAATATTTTTTTGTAGAGCATCTATTATTGAGTTTTCAGTTTTTCTGTGATTTCTTTAAAAAATTTTTTTTATTATGGATAATTGTGTTGTGATTATTGAATTTTTATTGTTTTTTTTAACTTTTTATATAGAGGGTACATTATTGATTTTTTATTATCTTGGGATATTTGGACATTCTTTATTAAAATGTATGTTCTTGTTATTTGATTACAGATTTGTCTATAATTTAAATATTAATTAAATGAGTGAATTTGACATGCCCCACAGTGTGTATTTTACGTTTTAACAATTTGTTTATTTTTATTGTAGTTATTATTCCTGTAGATATTAGTAATTAATATCTACAGGAATAAATATAAGATGGTTTGTGTATGCGTGAGTACTTACGGGTGCAAATCTACATAATATTAAAATTTTATAAGTGAAAACATAGACGAAATTGACTTTAAACTTGACACCCACACTAAAGATAAAAATATAAATTTGACAAATATTAACAGTACTCATGAAACGAATAAAACTATAAATTCAATAAGCGATACTAATAATAATTTAGATGAATTAGCGTCGAAATACTATGTGTATACTCAGCTTAATGAGTGCGCGCAATCGGAAATAGAAAAAACACACGATACCGATATACCTGCTAATCCACAGGGTAACTGTCTTTTCTATTCTATTATAAAAATATTAAAATTAGAAATATTTCCGCGGGAGTTACGCGATCGATTACTATTGTAACGGAGTGAATCTTTGCCGGGGCCTTGCGCAGATTCCAGGATTCGGTCAGGAAGGAAATTGAAATAATTATATCGTAATTTAATTGTAAAGACTAACTA